>JXSR01S071480.1:31771-42572 GCA_000969725.1 Ophiothrix spiculata
GGATTTTAATATCGATTTACTTAAAGATGATATTGAAAGGGCTACTCATGACTACCTTGACCTGATTTATTCATTTTATCTGATACCATCAATTCACAAGCCGACTAGGATAACTGAAGAAAAGTGTCACGATAATTGATAATATCTGACCAATAATATGATAAAAGTGTCACTAGTAGAATTGTTCTAACTGACATAAGTGACCACTTGCCTACCATTGTCACTACAAATCTGACTGTAAAGAATAGATTGAATGATAAAAATTACACGTATAAAAGAAAAATGACCGATGGCAATGTGGCTAAATTCAGACAAAAACGGTCAAACAAGCAGTGGGATGATGTACTCAAAGGTAAAAATATTATTATGATTTTCTTTAATATATTTACTGAAAATTATAACGAATGTATTCCAAATAAGAAATGTATGATAAATAGGAAAAAAGAACCAAAGAGTCCATGGATTACCAAAGGTCTTCTAAAACGTATTAATACGAAGAATAAACTGTACAAGGAATTTATAAATAACCCTACTCAACAACGAACTTAAACTTTTAAAAAAGTTTAAAGCATACCACAATAAACTGCACAGCCTTATTCGGAAATCCAAACGAAATTATATGTACAAGAAATTTGAACAAAATAAAGGGAATATGAAAAACCCCTGCAACATGATAAATACAATTATTGGTCGAAAAAAGAAAGACCATCAGGAGACAGCTTTTAAGAAAAGGACAGCTGAACTTGTAACAGACCCTATTGAAATAGCTAATGAATTCAATATTTTTTCGCCAATATTGGCCCGAATATAGCAAACAAAATTAAGAAATCCCCAAAAGATTATTTTGAATATATGAATAGTCCTTTATGTAAAAACATGTTTAAGAAACCAATCGTTGAAACTGAAATTATTAAAATCATCTCGAAATTTAACAAAAACAAGAGACCTGGTCGTGATGATATAGACTCACCCAGGTATACACTGTATGCAGCGCCCCATGAAGGAGCATTCGCACAGGAGACCCACGGCTTAACGTGACTGTCCGACCACGGAGCAAGTAGAGTAAAGTTTCTTGCCCAAGGAAACAAGAAGACGAAAACCGCCCGGCCCGGGGCTCAAACCCACAATCTCTGCATTACGAGACCCGTGCTCTAACCGCTCGGCCACGCTCCCTATAGGAAACAAACAAAGATATGTAAAGCAATTGCTGTACCACTGACAAGAATATTTATTATGTCAATCTCATCGAGGGAAGTTTCTGAAAGTTTTAAAATTGCCAAGGTGGTTCCGATTTGACCAAAAAAGATGACCCTCAATATAATTATAGGCCCGTGTCAGTTTTGCCAAGCTTTTCAAAATTCTTATAGATGTGTTGATTTCATAGAATTTTTTTTTTAAATTCAAACCAATACGGGTTTCGCACTGGTCATTCAACTTATATGGGCAATAGTTGATTGTAACGCAGTAGAAAATAACGAGCAATCAATCGGTATATTTTTAGATTTGACACCATTGACCACGATATTTTACTGGACAAACTCTCTTATTATGGGTTCTGGGGAAAAGTTTTAGACTGGTTTAGAAATTAGCAGCTACCTAAGTAACCGGAATCAATATGTTATTTATGATAACAAAACATCTAGTTTAAAGAAGCTATCTTGTGGTGTACCACAGGGATCCATACTGGAATCTAGGCTAGTCCCTTTAATCAATAATAATAGTAGTGGTGCTTTCCAATTGGCGTTTTGTTTATCAAGATGCATGACGACTACGATAGTGTCATATTGGTTGATACTTCCGGTGCATAGCCCTACATATACTCTATTAGCCCCTCCAGTATATAGCTCAGTGCTTCAATAAATGATTATTCAGTCGTGTAATTTGGTCACATGACATTTATTTAGTATAAAAGGGATTGTTTGCTGGCAGCTCATGCTGTTGGCACATGAACAGCAAGACTGAAAAGCACATTGTCGACTATACAACCAGAACCAGAACAGTAGCTGGGTCGAAAGGCAGTCTGTAACTTGATCAGCCAGGCAGCCTACTCAGGTCCAAGTTATTTTGTGCTAGATCTAGACTCGGGTTAAGAGCCAGTAACCAACTTTCACTTTGCTGCGCATTGAGCTGTATATAGTTGTATAGCTTCGGGCTCTCTCGTCAGTAATATGCATTAAACATGTATTTGTATTGAGCTAGCTCAGTCTGCCACGTATTGGTGAGACCGTTGAGTAGCACTTCCATCGGGCCAACGAGATATTATTATTAATATCTCGTTGATCAGGGCTCAGCTGCGGTTCAGTTTGGACGGCTTGATCAGTGGTCTATATTGAGTCAGTGATTTAGGATAGTTAGTATACGGTCGTGCGTGCGACTAATCGGTGGGCTGAGTATAAGTTGTGTAGAATTTGGACTCGATGTTTAGTCGCTCAAAATGCATTTCATTTTTATTATGAACATGGTGAATTGTATGACAGAAAAATCAAAAGTTCTATATAAAGCAAGTTTAGTTGGCGTTCAGCCCACTTTGCAAAAACTGTCGGGGAGTTCTGATAACTGTTACTACTAATATTGGCAGGATCTCTGAGATATTTATTGTAGAGAGTGATATCAAGTTTAAAATCTTACTATCATGTGTTCAGTTCAGACATAAACGCTATTGCATTTTGCAGCAAAATGTTGTAACCATACATTGGTAGCTTGAGTATTCAGTACACAGCATTATCGGGCTCGACTGTTGGTCTAGTGACAATGTTGAAGCTCTATCGGGCTCGGCTGTGTTGGTCAGTGACTAGAGGAGCACGGTTCGGTTTGGTCGGCTCGATTGTAGCGCTAGCGCGCCACAGTCTCGTTGCGTAGTCACTGAAATTTATTGATCAGTGGTCTATTGGCCTATTGAGTCAATGATTTAGGATAGTGGAGTATACAACAGGCGAGGGTCGTGCGTGCGACTATGTACGTAGCCTCGCCTTCGGTTAGAACAACTCGGCTTGCTGTCTGTGTAGATCCAAAGACAGGTATATCTGACTTAAAAAACTATGCTTTATAGGTTAGTAAATTTATAATGGGCGCGCGCACTATCAGTATTACAGTGGTTCTGAGTGAGCGTCAGACCTAGCTGTGATACCAGGGTTTGTAGATCTTTTAAGTAGTCAGCCGTTAGAGCAACATCGTCTGCAAAGTGGATATGTTGATGATGTGACTCTGGGAGGTTGCGGGGGAGGTTGATGCCAATGTCTAGGCCTACTTTATCATTGCTAGGTTAATTTCGACTTCCAACAGGATATTAACTGAGGCTCAATCATAGGCTGTGTCGGGTTTTGTGTGATACCGTTATCCACCTCACTGCACTTTTACATCCTTTTTGAGCCTGTGCTCTAACCGAATGCCCCAGCCTGTTGGAGCCCGGGTTTTACACCCGTATCCTATTCGTCATGTTCGTATTTGACTGCATGCTGGGTTTTAGATAGAGAGCCTGGACGAACTATCTAACATGGATATTCCCAAGTGTTTCATGGCTGCCATAGTCCTTCCTGCCAAACATTCCCGGCAAACATTATCAAATGCCTTCTGATCAATATAACTTAGGTAGAGATGCTTCCCAACTTAAATCTACATGCTTCTGTGAAATTTGCCTCAGAATAAACATCAGCCTAGCTGAGAAGGCTGATTCCTCTGTTGTTTGCACAGTCTAATTTTTTTAACTTGTTTATAGGGACAATGATTGCCTTCCCCAGTCTTCTGGCATGGTTTTGGTCTCCCCGTTTTATTACAGGGTGTGTGGATGATATCCACTTCAAGGTCACCTGTAATACCATCGTATCCAGCAGCTTTTCCTTCCTTGAGGTGTTTCAGGGTTCCTTCCACTTCATCTCAATATCGGAGATTCATTGTCATGTATCTGTGTACTGGGTACTGCCTGCATACTAGCGATGGGCCAGGTATGTTTTATAATTCTACATAATTTTCTCTCCATCTATATTTGATCATCATGATCCTCCTCTGTAAGAACCTTTCTATGATTTCTTTCCACTTAGTGTCTTAATTGTGAAACTTGTCTAGTTTTTGATGCTTGATGACAGACACTGTCATCAACTTCTTGGCATAGATTCCTGCTTCAAGAATCCTTTGATTTGATTTTGATTTTTCTGTTCAGATAATTGTGATGGCTGTTTTTTTCTTTTGTCTAAATGTTTCAGATCTGTTCATTTAACTTTCCTTCTTTGACCGCACAGTTTCAGAACGTCAGCTGAAAGCCGTGCCTTCTGTTGTCTGAGTTTTTAAAATGCCCGAGGACTTCATTTAAAGTTTCATTTAAGCTGCTTTTGATATTGATCCATAAATCTTTAACATCAATATCAGTGTAAGTGGCATCCTCAATGAGAAGAGACACAAATCTGCCATCAATCTTTACTTTGAATGTTTCTCTTATACTTTGGGCTTTGAGCCGCTTTTTTCAATCTCCGCTTTGCAGCTGGCTCAGATGATCTACAAACCCTGGTATCAAAAGTCAAATCAGCCCATTGAATAATTATCTTTTAAAATTATGTTTTTCACAGATATAATCAACAATGGAGGACATAGGGAGAAAGGAAAGATTTGAAAGATACCTGGTTGATTTTGTGTATCAAGTGACACCAACAGAATTGGTTATGCATATGGACGATTGTCTGACACAACCGTTAAAGGTAAGTGAACATGTTTGATTTAGGAGAGATCGCAATGTAAAGTAGGCCTATTTTAGTTGGATATGACACAATATGGCAAAAATTCATCATATGAGCTGAATGCTATGCATATCAAGGCATCCGTATTTGTTAAAACAGAAAGCCTTGCTATATCAGACATTGTTTATGTGCAGCGGGTGATAATAGTCGTCATAGAAATACAAATCTTCCAAGTGTCGGTGCAACTGTTAACCCCTCTTAACCGCTTTATTAATTTAAATTTGACGGTCTTACTTTAATACTTCACTTTGCTGAACATCATTTCGATATGCAACGATCTATAGACCATATCGATAATTGACATAATCCCGCCGTTGATGGGGTAAATCCACAGAACCGGACGGGGAATCGGAACAAGTATGATAAACACACTACTTGCTCTCGCTCTGAGTTCCTTTCCCCGTCCGATACTGTGGATTTACCCCATCAACGGCGGGAGTAGGTCAATTATCGATATGGTCTATAAAAGACAACGTGACCTCTGTTTGAATGGTATCACGATCTCTTTTCAGAACGTCGCCCCGTTTTATTTTGACCGTTGAATAATATATCAAAAATTAAGCTATCAGCTTCTGTCTATTTCATCAGAATAAGAATATTTCTGAAAAAACTGAATTTTGAGATCCCATTGATTAAGCACTCTTACTAGTACTTAGTATTTAAAAGCGAATACAATGGTTTTTGAATAATAATCCTCTGGAGAATTGTGTACCGCTCTCTCGCTCTCTCTCTCTCCCTCTCTCTCATACTTAATGTCCTTAAGTAAACTTTGCAATCAAATTGGTCTGCATGGTACGCCATTTATGGTATCAGTTAATTTCAGTAAAGTGATCTGAAAACCAAAATTGATGTCATCATAGTCAGCCTGATGACCGAGAGGTTCGTAAATAGATTGCGAGATTAGAAGTTCCTTGTTCAGAAGGCTTGGTTTAATATGAGTCTCGGGCTCGTATTCAAGAGGCGGCCCAACTTATGTCTAAAATATTGTTATCATGAAATATATTAAACAACCAAAAGAACATAATAGGTCTATGTTGCATATAACCAGATATGATTACACATAATAATCATTTATTAGTTGTAAAGGCATTTAAAAACCCCGTATCAATATTTTTTGCAAGTAAATTGTAAAGTCTCAAGTGTAATCTTACAAACAATTACCGGCTATAAATGTATCTATACAGGAGCAAGTTCTATGCTGGGAAAGAAATAGAGGAGCTATGAAGGCAGCTTATTTTTTCTCTATGGATCTGGTGAAAAAAGATGGATGGTATCCAAGCCTCCTTAAAGCCTTGCGCAAGTTAAAGCATGATTCCCTTGCAGATAAAATAGAAGGAACAGAGAGGAACAGTGAGGTCGAGGGAGGAGGCAGTGATGAAAGTGGAAACAATTATAGAGGAAATGGAGATGAAAATCCACCAGATGGAAATATAACATCCAATAGAGGAACGAATTGTGAAATACATGAAGCGAGCGATCTGCATCAAGCCAGAAAAACAGACAAAGGTGAGGCATTGATATCACTTCACATTGGATTTCACCACAGAGTAACAGAGATGACACTGAGCTCAAAATATGACCTCAATTACGTTACGTGTAACGTAATATGTGGACAAAAACGAGGTCATACAATAAAGAATGCTGCACACCTTGTACCCGATTAAGAGTAACACACATCAAGGATGATGTCAGGATTTATCGATATTTGAGCAGAATTATTCTTTGTATGTCCTCGTTAATTGGAGCCACTGATCACGTGAATCACTGAAGAAACGTTAACCAGCGACTATTGAGAAATGGTAATCAAATGAGCTATGAAGTACATGGGGATGCTTTGAGACATAGTTATCCCTCATGCATTTGACCATGATCAAGTACTCTTTGCTACTCTGATTAAGGATTTTACCATGTTTACATACAAAAAAGTAGCAAATGAAAAAATATTATATATATCAGGAGTGATCACACCAACAGTCATATTAGAGGTAAATCTTTTAGATACACGTATTGGAAGCCTGCCATTAGTGTTCAACCTATCCTGGAGAGACTGAATATTAAGGATGTAAAATACAAGGATTGGAGGGGGTTGGCAATGCAGATCGGTGAGTGTGTTGTACTAAATGTTAAGTATGGCATTAAACATGCTAAATACACGGATCGGATGAGATTGGCAATAGGGATTACAAAGCGTGTTTGACTGAATTATATATAAAGATTAATAAAAGCCGTGTATGTCAAGATATTACCCTGGCGATATCACAGACATGAAAGATTGTCAATAATGATTAGAGATTGTGTTGAACGAAATGTTAAAGGTGTCATGAAATACAAAGAGCAAAGATGGTCTGCAATAAAGATTAATACTATTAGTGAGAATATAAATATGGCATGCAAAATTAAAAAAGATCGGAGAGGGTTAGCAATGGAGATTGGAGATTGTGTTTGACCTAATGTTACAGGTGTCTTTGACATAATGCTTATGATATCATGCATGGTAAACACTGATTGGAGAGGATTGCATCAGGCAGGCCGGGAGGCAGGTGCATGAGTGCTGAGGGTAAGGAATCAAATTTGGAAGGTCACTTTTTCAATCCTGTAACAGATTCTATGAAATATTGTGTTTTATGACTAGGTATGACCATAGACGATAGTCAACGAATTGAACAAACCAAAAACCCAATTCAAGAACTTTTCAACTTGTGGAAACAGGAGGACACTCTTCACAACCTATTGATGCATCTGTATAGCTTAGGACGATGTGATATGATTACTGACTTTGAGAAACAAATGGATTTTCGTTGGCCTTGGGTAAGTTGACACCATCTTATCCGTTTTTATATCCTGTTTGGGGACAAAACTAGAAAGTAAAGCAGATATAACATTAGAACAAAAAGGTCAGTTTCACCAACATTCCTTTTCCTAACTCCTACATGTCATGGATATTTATAGTCGTGTGAACGTTAACTGCCTACTTTTGTGGTGAGTTATCAACAAAATTACATTCCTGAACCGGGATTTCTGGCCAAAAGTATTAAATTATTATATATAAGTGTAACTGTGGTGCTAATTTCCAACAGACAACCATAAATGTAAGTGTCCTTCATAGAATCAGAGTCTACTTCTTCCCCTTGTCATGCTTGTGTTTAGATGAGAAACTTAGATTCTAGAGTGGAGTTGAAACTAGACCATTAATGCAAAGGCATATCAGAGCCTGACACAGAAGTGAAATGGTTGGCAACAATTTTCATTAAAGCATGCGACGAAGAGCGGTATCAGAAGATTGGCAACGAGCAATAATCGTCCCAATATGAAAGTAGAAGGGAAGCAAGAACAGTGGGAAGATGTATGATCTAAGATCCTGGAAAAGAGAGTTGGACCAATCGTTGACCGATCAAAGCTAGTTAAAGCGGTGCCGCCAAGATCGTTCAGGAAAAACAGATGATGCACTGACGTAATATTTGCATTTCGGCATAGAGTGAAGGAGATACAACCAGGAATGGGCTGTTGATAGAGTAAATAGCCATCAGCTACGGACGGAATACGGTGTGACGGGACAATAATTGCCCGATGGCGCCAGAACAATATACAAAAAAACCTATGACTATGTAATGTCAGAAGAATAGACTCACTAACTGATTTTCAGTTAAGTCAGCATGGTCGGGCGTCTGACATGGATGTGCTATTTTTGTCATCTACATGGACAAAATCACTCAAGAATCCAACACAGATGAGGAATAAGTTACTTTTTTTCTGATGACCAATGCCTCTTCCACCAAACCAAGCCAAGACCTACAAAACCACGCAGACAGACTTCATGATGCTTACCAGAAGTACGGGATAAACATTCCACAAAAAATAGAAACCATGCTCATCAGCCGGTCCCCAAAGACATTGGACATTACCAGCGATACACTACCCTCCAGTAGTCGAAAGAATTCAAGTACCGGGTAGTTTATTCACTGAAGATGGGAGGATGCCTCAGAAAAGCCGTCAATAAAAACACACGTAGCAAAATCATAAATGAGGCAATAGGAGACATGGTGAACCAAATCTATTCTTGACCAAATTGGCAATCAATTTTTAAAGCGGTTTGTACACCTCATACGGATACCTCCCAATCATCCAGCTGAACATGTTGCTTAAGACCAACGTTAAAACAGTTAAAAATGATCTATGGCAACCTCTTCGTCCGACCTATTGATGAGAAATCAAAGGTCAGTGGTGTAGTTTTGAACAACTTATAGAAGCATACGACACGCAACATGCTCTAGTCCCTACTGCCACCCGGACACGGGTCTGCGTTTTAGTAGTTTGTTGTTTTGGAGTGCCTTACATTTTGCTATGTAGCTTTGCAATTTCAACACTATGATTTTAATTGTATGTATTAGTGAAATACTACCCTAACTGAATACATTTAGAGTTCATTTTCACTGATTAAGCTTGGCCAAATTACATGACTTGTTATGGACCAAGTGTTGCAGATGTTTTAAATACTTAAATACTTTAATACTGAAAAATAAAGCACCTGTTCTATTTCTACATTATATACTTGCAGCCTGAACCTCAACAAGAAGCATCAGAAGCATCGGGCCCAGCTAACCATCCTGCCAATAGTAACAAAGAAGGAGAGCCTATAATAGGAAGTGCAGTACAGTCACAAAAGGATGGTTCTGGTGCACTTCCAGCAGCAGTCAAGAAGAACAGTGATCAGCATAAAACATCATCTGGAAATAAAAGCAGAATGCATCTTAAAGGAGCCTGGTCCGATTGCCTCAACTTTATTTCAAACTTTTTTAAATTTTGGTACCAAAATATTGCTCATATTTTTTTCAGAATCCATGTGAAATTTTACGGCTGAATCTTGTTTCGTTTTGGAGATATACATGAAAATGCGTCTAATTATGGTAACCACAATTAATTTTACACAGTAACGTATAGGCGGCTCTGAAATACAAAATCGCCCATAAAATCAAAACTGTTTGACCGATTTAGCTGAAATTTGAAATTTGACATTAAAAACTTAATTTTGAAAAATCGGACCAAGCTCCTTTAAGCAAAGTAACAAAGTTAATTCTCATCAATTTGCATCCAAAGTTCAAAAGATACAAAGCCGCAGTGAATCACACCATGCTGGTGACCATGTGTTGTACAATAATTCAGCAATAAATGACATACATCACGATGAAATATCGAGTTCTTCAGATAAACATTCTCGGAACATAAAGCCTTATCAGCCTATTGAGAGCAGTACGGAAAATGAAGATCAGTCAGCAAACATAATAAGTAAGACAAATAAATGTGACAATGGGCAAGAACATCTCGGGAAGCAGCAGAAATCATCTGCAGAAGGAAATAAGAAAGTGGTGTTGCCTTCGTCAGAATTTGCGCCACATGTAGACAATGATCCTCATCATGGATTACCCGACGGAAAAATAGCATGCCAAACAGCTCAGGCACCCGTTTTGAGTGACTCTGCTACACAAAATGAACACAACACAATGGAACAAAGGACATCGCCATTTCAACCAGTAAAGAGTGGTGTTAAGACGTCTATAGTAATGTCAATAGATAGTGAAGATTCTCATGATAATACCCTGAATATAGATCCCGAAAGAGAATCCGTTCTGCAACAAGACTGTCAACAAACAACTGTTTCATCTGATGTGGACAAATGTCGAGGAGCAGATATAATGAACACATTTCAAAAGCTTCCAGTCACATCTATAGTTCAAGTAGTTGCCAATGTGTCGTTGCATGCAGCTAACACCATGTGGCAAAATTTGGAGTAGAATGGTATTATGAAATTTAAGTTTTGAATAATTTAAAGCTTGGAATTAATTTTTTACTTTTAGGAATCTAGTTCTTTCCTGATTTTTTAGAGGTGTTTTACTTTTTGAAACTTTATATAGGCTATACCAAAAAACCAACATACTCGACCTCCTATAGATATTTGATTGTAATTTTAAAACGAAAAAAATTGTCATATTTTACCTATGAAAACTTTTGTTAGGCTTTCCAAAACATTTAAACTTAAACTATGTTTTTAGGCTCTTTTTTGCTGAAATAGCATTTAC
>JXSR01S071491.1:2040-22764 GCA_000969725.1 Ophiothrix spiculata
ATAAAAAGGGGAAATAAAAAAATCACGGTGGCCAATGTACCCAAAGATTGCAACTAAAACTTTAAGGTTTGTCGATATTCTTGTCTTTCATCATTGCAGCAGTGGTAGACAGCAATGTGTCAAATCTAATTTAGTGGTAGTAATGCAAAACTACTTCATGTATGATGATGGTGATGAATGACATATTCTACGTGTTTCATCTCTTAGTCCGTGTAGCAATGATCCTTTATTAATGTTCTCTAAAATATACTTACACGATTCCAGTATCTAGAAAGCTGTGGTTTTAAATTACTGTAAGAAATGAAGTTGAACATTTGTTTTGCTAATTGAATTTGATCTCAACAAAACCTCTCAAGATTACTGAATGGACATATGCTGGAAAAACCAAATAGAAAAAACGTATACACTTGAATGATATGATACATAATTGAGATCAAATACGCCGGTAAGAACGGATGATGAATTGGACGATACATAATTAAGACCACTTACATAATGTAATATCTTACATATTGTATCTATATTAAATCTAGGTTCTTTTTAACTTGTAAGTAAAATGTATATATATTAATTTGACATGCTTGAATTTTCACTAAAATTTAGTGTAAAGGTCAATAAGTACAGTGTACCTATGTTTCAAGTATGAGGAATATGCAATTACAGGAACACCATCAATAGCATTGAAGTGGTTCAATACATAATAAATCTGTATAAGAAAACATCACATTCGAGTTCAAATGTATATTAAGGAGAAGATGATTTCAATCCTCAAATGCAGATAAGTAATACTACCATAACGAATTAATAGTGTACAATTAGGGGCAGCTTCAAAACTCAACCGGCGGTTGTTTGCCGGTTCTGGGCGGTTCTTGGCAGTTGGCTATTGTTTATTGCGGTTAAACCGCCCAGAACCGGCAGCCAGCCACCGGTTGAACTTTGAAGCCGCCCCTTACCGGATATTGCTTATTAGTTTCCTACATCTAATGCTTTTCAACCAGGAAATTTAAGAGAGGAATACCAAGTCAAATAGAAAGGCTGAAAGTAAAATGAAAGATAGGCGCCAATGCAGCTTGTTATCTAGACTCAATTTAGACGGAGGGATATTTAGGTCCCATTTACCAATCAATCTCTACCTCAAAGCATTAAAGACGCCGCAAGATCTTGCTTTGAAATTTCTCTCCGGTCAGACAAAGCTAACCGGTATGTCATGAAATTCCAAGTAAAATGAATTAGAAATTTACAATGTACCTGAGAACATGTAAGTAACAGCACATCAAAAGAATCAACATTGCCGCAAACTAAATTTACGACATCCTGAGGTTGTAAATAATAGATTTTTCTTTAAATATTGAAATTGATAGCTAAAATTGACGTAAAATAAGGTGACACTCAAACTATCTTTAATGGACATAAGCTAATCTCTATATCGGTTGTTTTTTTCAACGTTTTTTTTTTCTTTTTTCGAAAAGGCGATGAGTACATCCTTTCTGAAAGGAAAGTAGACATTTATAAAAAAAAAACCTCAAATTTATTTGGCATGTCGTTCATTTTTGTTCCCTGTAGATGAAACACACAAGGTAATATGAACTTGGAAACCCGCGACTGTTTATTATTAAACCTTTTAACACCTTTCTACCGCATAAAAGTAGACAATTGTCCACCAGGACATACTTTTTTTTTCTGGACGAAATTCAGTTTTTAAGAATTAATGAAAACATTTTAGATTTTACTATGTTGTTAATATAAACGTGCGTTAAAAGTTCATTTTCATATGGCAAATGGATAACGGTAATAGCAAACAGTGATTAACCTACGTTGATACAAAATAATAAGGTTTGATTGTATCATTATATTTCATCACCACAGTCGTCGTAGACATATTATATATGGTGGCATTTCATGAGGTGGGTCAAAAATGTGTTACATGGTCAAAATGGTCAAAAAAACCAATTGTTTGATATGATGTTGATATTATTGATCTCTTTCAATTCAAGTAACTTTTTAGCCAAATATCACTTTTGTTTTAGCATAATGGACTAATTACGGTTAATTACTCCATAGACCGCAATGTAAACTGTAATTTTCAAATGTGTTTTACTCAAAATTGCCCGTTTTTATTAAAACAAGTCATAAATTGGAATGATTAATGGTAAACAGTTCATTTTTTCAGGATGTGTTTTAAACACTTTAATAGTTACTGTGATGCATTAAACTTGAAACAGACTCCTTAGGGTCATGGTGTAAATGACCTTCAATTAATTAGAGGCGGGCTATACAAAGGGAGAAACTGGCACATTTCAAATCATTCTGTCTTAACTCTTATTTGATGCAGCTTGATCCCCTGAACATTTTGACACCAAATTTGTCAAAATCGGACAAAAAATTAGTAAGTTCTGCCCAAAAAACTGATTTGAGGGGGAGGGGATCTGAGGAAGGTTTAAAAATGATAAATTTGCCAATTACTGTAATTATATACCAAATTTTAGCCATGTTGGTGACTATCTGTATGTATTTGAGGTCACAGAATCCATTTGTGAATGTTCCAGCAGTGTCAAACCTTCCAAAATGGCGATATTGTCTCAATTTGGGTATCTACCGCATCCGTAGGCACCGCATCCTTAGGCACCACCACCCTTGTATTGCCAAGTTCAAACCATTGTCTCTCCTAAATTATGTAACCCATGAAGACCAAATTACTGCCACGGATAATAAACAAGTCAATAGGCCAAGGAATAGTGAATTTACATCAAATTAAGTTTGAGAACCCACGAAAAAATGTAACAACACCACCTTTTCAGCATACCCACCTAATGAAATGCCACCATATGTGTCAAATAGTATTTACCAGTAGCAATGCAGGTGTTAATTATCAGCACGGTATATTGTTTGTTTGTCTGTCTGTCAGAATGTTTTTTGTTTTTCTTTTAAAGGTATTGTATACGGAAAAGACAAACTAGTTAATAGACTGTTTCAAAAACGTGCATATGCAGGTTGACATGAAAACCTACACGTGGCTATTCATCCTCAATGAGTGAGGAACGTGATCCATGTACTAATAATCTCGAATAACAGTTTCTTATACACCTGTAAAATAAATATATTAAAATACATCCGTTTTAACTAAGACAGGTTGCGACTAAAACTTGGTTTATCAACGTAAATACAAACAGTGATTAGTTTTGACAATAATCTTATCTTTCATCATTGCAGCAGTGGTAGACAGCAATGTGTCAAATTTAATTTAGCGATAGCATTGCAAAGCTACTAGGGCAAACGTATTAACGGTTGAGATCTACTAATGACGGAAGAATGATTTATTAGTAATAAGCCGTATTCTGCCTGATTCATCTTCTAAGTCCGTAGAGCAAAACAATCAATGTTCTTTAAAATATACTTACACGGTTCTACAATCTTCTGCAAAACTGTTGGGACGCTTATAGTAATATTGAGCATTTTTCCCCGCTCCCCTAGATCAATGTTGAGTTAGTAGACATGTTTGCATCAACATTGATTTGGGGGGTGGGGGTATCAAAGCCACTTTAGTAACACCAAATATACCTTCTTACGCACACTATGAACTTTCAGTTGCTACCGTGGTGCTTAATGATAATGGCACAAGTGTCCCAACGAGATTTGCAGAAGATTGTAGCTTCTAAAAAGCCGCGGTTTTGAGTTACTGCAATAAATGTTGAACATGTTGCTAATTGATTTTTATCTCAACAAAACATCACCAGATTCCGTATGATATGATACATAATTGAGACCAAATACGCCTCTCCGGTAAGAACGGATGATGAATGGTACGATACATAATTAAGACCACTCACCATGCTTACATAATGTAATATATTACATATTGTATCTATATTAAATATATGTTCCTTCTAACTTGAGTAAAATGTATCGAGCAATTAATTTGACATGCTTGCATTTGAACAAAAATCTAGTGTAAAGGTCAATAAATACAACGTACCTACGTTTCAAGTATGAGGAATACGCATCCACAGGAAAACCATTAATAGTATTGAAGTGGTTTGATACAAAATTATAAAACATCAAATTCGAGTTTAAAGGTACATTAAGGAGTAGATGATTTCAGTTCTAACATGCAGATAATTATTATTACCATTAAGAATTATTAGTGTACATTTACCGGATATTGCGTATTTGCGTAAATTTCAGAAAGGAATACTAAGGCAAAGAAACAAAATAGTCTGCCTCAGCTTCCCGCGCGCATAGCTTTTAAAAATCCAAATTTAGTGCATTTCATCTTTTTTTTAGGTTTTTGAGAGATTTTCAGTTTTTTTCCTCTTATTTTCTACTACTGGGAAAAAAAAGTTGAATAAACGGCCGCTAAGCGGCCGCGAAAAAAAATATTGGCCGAAAAATGCAATAAAAAAAATTAGGGTATTTCCGCATCCGCGTTGCCCTTATTTACTAAAAACAAACAAACCAGAAACGCATAGCGCTAAGGGTTTTGACCATAAGTAAGCTGAGACTTTTGGCCTAAGTCAAATAGAAATGCAAGGCTGAAAGAATATCGAACCTTCATTATATTTTCAAACTTAAATTTTGCCAGCAACTATACCTATAAAACAAAAGAAACCTAGAATTACTGGTATTAAGCATCGCAAAAATTCTGCTTATTTGTAATGTTATGATTCAATTATATTTTAAACAAGCTTACATAGTATTTTTTATAACAACTACGAATTAAAAAATGTTACATACCTGGTATCATGTTCCTTTTTTTGACGAGACCGATGAGAGTTAAAGGAATCTCCCCCAGTACTTTTGAACCAAAAAGAGGTTATTTTGTCAATGTTAACTGCGCACTATCTTTTTTGAGGTCATTGTGTAAAATCGGAGGAGTTTGTTTTGGGCCGAAGTACTTTTCTGATGGAGCGTAGCTCCCGAAGAAAAGTACCGAGGCACAAAACAAACACCTACGATTTTAAACAATAACCGAATTAAAAGATTGTGCAAAGTTATTATTGTCATTAAAAACCGTTTTCCGACATTTTAAAGCCTTTTATACGTTATTTTATAAAGAATTACTCTATTAAACTAAAACTTATTTCTTACTTAATAATAATAATAAAAACATAAAGGCCTATAAGAGAATATCGATCAGTCCAGGCATGACGATCATCGCGTGATATGATAAACGCGCGCGTGTGTGGTATTTACGCGCGCTTGATTGCCGTTTTATGAGAAAACGCATTAAACGCTAATGACATCACATACGCAGATCATTATAAGAAGTCATTGTTACCTGATAATGACCGCGTAGTGGTTTGCGTAAAAGTAGAAATAATCTTATTAGATTGGATCGCGTTATTAGGCAGGTTATTAATTTGTTTTATCCTTTTCTTCGTTTCTTCCTCTTTCTCTGATGCGTTCCCAGTGCAAGTGTAACGCGTTTTTTTTTATACATGATTTACAGTTAATAATAATAAAAATAATAAAGAGGCGCTTTTAGTGCAATAAACCAAAAAAAGGTCTCATTGCCCTTTACAAAGACAAAGCTAACACTACATACACTACATACACTGAAATATTATAACAACAATAACAAATGAGTAACAAGCACCTACTGATTGAACAAATGAGGTTTCACCAAAGACTTAAACTGATTGAGGGAGGTGGCATGGCCAATGTTGACAGGTAATTCATTCCATAAAGGGGGAGCAGCTGTGAACAAGCCATGCTTGCCTTATGATGTTGAAAACCTGAGAATCACAAGCTGAAGTTAAGAACATGAACGCAAGGAACAAGCAGGTCTATAAATACTAATGAGATCTTTGATGTACTCAGAGGATTGCCCGTTGACGGCTTTGAAAGTTAAGAGCAAGATTTTGTAAACAATACGCTTATCAACTGTTAAATCATTGAATGGACATCCTCTTTTTCCTAGTTATGAGACGAGCGGCAGTATTTTAGATACGTTGAAGTTTATGGAAGAAATTGGAACTCCATAAAGGAGCGGGTTGCAATTATCAAGACGTGAAGTTATGAATGCATGAACGAGGCGCTCAGCTTGATTGTTATCGAGATATTTTCTGAGTTGACTGTTCTTCCAAACTGCATGGGTCGCAGAACGACAAATACTAGTAATGTGCTTGTTCAACAGGAGTTTGTTATCAACAAGAATGCCGAGATCACGGACCTCAGGTGATGGATCGATGGAAGCAGTACCAATTGTCACAGGAGGAAGTGGATTGGATGTAACAAAACGTGAAGTGACATGAATTTATTCGGTTTTCGCATCATTTAATTTCAACTTATTATTAATCATCCATGCCCCCACATCTTTAATACACTTTTCCAATCTTGGAATTACATTACGTGAATCAGATGGCCTAAAAATCATATTAATTTGTGTCATCGGCATACGTCGTTTTTTATATGTTATGAGCAGATATAATGTTCTCAACAGGAGAAATGTACATTGCGAGAAGTCAGGGCCCAAGACGGATCCTTGCGGTATTCCGCAGTATAATGTATGCTTGGTGAATATAGCATTTCTAACAACAACAGATTGGCTCCGTCCAGTCAGATAAGATCTGAACCAAGTTAAAGCAGTATTGCAAAAACCGAATTTGGAAGAAAGACGCTGCAACATGAGATCTTAACCAATGGTGTCAAATGCAGCGCTTAGATCTAAAAGAACCAGCGCTGCTTCGTTGTGTGTGTCTACGGCACATTGCAGGTCATTCAGAACACGTAACATGGCAGTTTCGGTAGAATGGAATTTCCGATAAGCAGATTGTGTTCTACCAAGAAGGTAATTTGCATGTAAATACTCATTAAGTTGTTTTTGTTATTGCAATGATGAAACATATAATGTTACAACTTAAGTGGGAGTAGAAGATGACGCCAAAGTTGGATAGGTCTATAGGGCGTTGGTGAATTTTAAGACGCCATAAAAAACACAAACCCCCCCCCCCCCACACACACACACTCACACATCCACACGCCTCTATGCTATGAAGCTTAAACTTACAAAACATGTTTTAACCTGTACAGCAAAACATCGAATTGGTGGCCAATTTTGAAATACTTTATGACGTCATAATTACGTAATGTCTTAGCCGATATTAGTGATCTTGGTATCGTTGGATCGGAAGGGCAATACCTACCCACTGGGGCAAAGCCAAGTACATGGTGGATTTGGTTTGAATTGTTTATTGCAGCGCAGCAATCACTGACAGCCAAAAGAAGGGGGGGTGGGCATCTGAACTCTTAAGTAAAGTATGGACCCCCTTGACACTACCCAAGGAATTACCACTGATTCCGCCAAATGGTCACTATGACTTCCGTTCAATTGAGTTGCTAGCAGGTGGCCATTGACACTGCAGCACGATGGGTAGGACGTGGGCCTTGATTGTTGTTAATGTATTCAAGTTGGTGAAATTGCTATCATTTTAAGATGGGTCACCAATAAAGTATTAACATTAACACATATATCTTGAAGTTTTGCCTAGCTTTTCCTAAGCAAGGCGTCGTGCACGCCGAAGTTGATTAGGCGTCTTATTTTTAACCCAAAGTTCTCTGGTACAAAATCTAGGTAGGTCCAAAGGTAAATTTAAACATAGGTGTAATCATCAATAAATGTATTTCTAGAAACATAGTCATGCAATATAAACAAACGATATAATTATATTTTTTCCTTTATTAATATTTAAAAAGTATACTTTAGGTCCCAGATAATGGTAAACAAGTATACTTTTTCCTAATAGTTAACAATGTCAAACATTTTGTTGGCGATTCTCATTGGGACATTAAGAATGGAGTCAGAGTCAGAACGATGGGTGTTTTGGGGTGTACCCCTCTGCGGGTAGATTTTTAAAAAATACCCTGGTCACAGGTTAAGGTAATCGTGCTCATACAATTTAGTAATACCAACGACAACAATATTTAAAAAAAGTATTAATGGGTTTTAAGAATGACAGAAGATGCAATAACCGCCCATCTATTCATGTGTCATTTATGATGGACCCATTTACGATAACAAATTGCTTTTATATTTGGAAGTCAAGGACGTGTTTCTTGTATCTAGGTAACATTGTATTTATTTACGTAACGTTTTATGTGAGTTGATAAAAATATACAATTTCCATCTGCATGATCATTGGGGTTATACACTCAACAATTATAATTACGAAACTGATATGTGCAAATAGTCTGTAGGAAAAATGAAAAAGTGCAAAATGGAGTCCGCACATTTGTTCTTGAGTGATTCTTACTCGTTGAGACTCATAGATTCAAGAACTGAATGATGAAAAATCAGCACTATTGAGCATTTTGAGAAATCCAAGATAGCCGCCAAAATGACATCCACAACATGTTGCTGGTCATAATTTGACTTATAGTGTACCAATTAAAAATCCTTTGGTGTAAATTTCTCAGTTTTAGGGTCACCAAATAAATAAATAACATTCATCCAATTGCTACTTTCCCTGATACCAAAAATTCAAAATGGCCCACAAAATCTTCAAACTGTTTTCCATTATTTGTTTTCAATTTTGAATGTGTTTAATGTTGTACTTATGTTGCTATTATGTGTTTTTAAACAAAAATAGAAACCTGGTTGTCATTATGGACCTCATAAAAATTGAAATAATTCATTGGTACTTATCCAGAATAAATGTACACTAACGTGTGCGTTTCGACAATCAGCTGTTACCTATATCAACACTGAGATGAGACTGACCCTGCTTGTTGTATCTTAGGGACGACTTTGGTGTTGCAAGTCGAACTTTTGTCTAGAAGCAGCATCTCATCAAAAACGTGAGTTAGGAAACATTGTCCATCGTCTCTATTCTTGATTAGTAGCAATGAATTCTTTCAATACTACCAATCCTGATGAATTTGTACAAGGCTTATTAACCTTTTCTTGAGCGCTATACTTGATTTGATGCATGTTAATAGCAATGTTTTGAAAGAAATGATTATGTTGCAAACCTCAGATTCATTTCCATTATTTGGAAAAGTTTTTTCAGTTTTTAACACTGTAGGTCATGCGTTATATATTGGATAACATAATAAAGCGGTGCAGTAACACATTCCCTTACTGCACTTTGTTTTTCATGTCCTAATTCCCTGAATTGATGATATAAATTAGTAAATTTGGTATCAGATGAGGGGAGAATAAAAATATTTTGATAAAATAAAAACTGTATGTGTTTAGCTAATTTGGTTTTTATTTGGAATTAGTTAATGCGTTAATTAATCAAAGCGGTGCAGGATGCGGAGCCGCAGGATGCGGAGGCAGTGAATCACATAAATAGGCGCTATTCCCACATACTTGCATAAATTTTCATAAGATTTGGACACAAGGATATCATGGTAAGAGTACACATGTGACATACAAATAAATGGAGTTGAACGTCATCTGGGTCACGATTGGGGGTAAACGTATTTTAGGGGTCATAGTGGGTCATTATTTGTTTTAAGTTTAATCACCCTGAATAAGCGATTGGAAAATTAATGAAAAACTAAAAAAAGAGATTATTTAGAAGATATTGGGTGATACTTATGATGTATGTAGCTATATTAAATATTAAGCAAGTTCTTGGTTACAAAAATGGCAGGATAAATATATTTTTTTGAATTATTTCTTATGTTGCACCCTGTATATTTTCTGCGCACACTGTATAATGACCTTGAAACTATAATAGGATGATTCCTTCCTTTCTACCTTTTATGAATATATCTACTTGTCGTATCTTAATGTGAATAGTTTCAAAGTGAAAACTCCTGGTTTTGCCCATTTTCTGTGTGTTACCAAAAAGTAACCCAATTTACGGCGAATGACCTGTATTAAAGTTATTTTGACCTATTTTTGACCAAAACAGGATATTTTGGTGACAAGTTTTATCACATCTTTGGGGTCATTTTGAATTTAAAACACGTAACTAACATAATTTGAGAATAAGTAATCACGTTGTAACCCAATCAGCTCATTTCTATTGTTTGGTTTATGATTATACATGTATTTGCTATTTTATTCAATGTTATGAAAATTATGCTACTTTGGCGGCTATATTGGATTTGGTAATGGGAAAAACATTAAATAGATTAATTGTGATACCATTGTGTTTGGCGGCCGAAGAAACTTAAAAAGTTACACCAAGAGTATTGTCATTGGTGCCCTTTCAAGTCAAAATATACCTTGTAATATGTTGTGGAAGTCATTTTGTTGGCCATCTTGGATTTCTCAAAATGCTCAATTGTGCGGATTTGCATCATTCAGTTCTTTAATCTATGGGTCTCAAAGATTAAGAATCAGTCAAGCCCAAAATCAAGACTTATCTCACAGACTAAAAAATGAAAAATTATTTGAGAATTTACGTGGTAAAAATCAGGTTTACACAGTGTCAGCACGTCATGAGAATAGCACCACATGTATCCAAAGTGAGAATCACAAACAACTTCATTTAGTCAGGCATTGCTTTTTCTAGCTTTAACCTATCACGCAGGGTAGTTAAGGGTAAACGGAATCGATCTGTTCAGGAAAATGTGAATCCTTACTATTTTTCAATCATGAAAAGATAAATAGTTTCCACTGCCTTTGAGGGGACTCGAACCATGGATTATGGCAGGGGTAAGTCATGCATTTCGAAGCGAGGGATCTAACGCTGAGCTATCAAGCCAGCGTTGAGATCGTGAACTAAAATCTAAAACATAAACATTAGAATGCCGTATTTTTCTTTTGTTTACATACAAATTGCCCCATTGAAATGCTCAACTTGTAAGTAAATTATGCGAATGCGTATATCAGACAAAATGTAGATAATGTAGATACTTAAAACAGGCAATTCACAGCTCAAACAGGGCGAACTCAGAGTCGTAATTCACGTCCGGATTTTCGGGCAAAACAACGCGGGTTTGTTACATTATCATTCAAAATCAACTCAGCATATTTATAAAATATTGTTTGTAATTCAATAAGAAGTATCAAACCTACAATCTGTCAAAATTTGAAACCAGTAATATTGTTCGAACATCATGAAATTATGAGGTTTCAGCGAAAAAGGGTCAATTTTTTCGATGTAGTCTTTAGGCGTCATTTTGACCTTGATAATGGACTTGAAATCACTAGTAAAAAGGGCAAAATGGAGTCCGCAGTAAAATGTTGGCTCGGCAAGAATTGTATTAGAGTGACGATATGGAACAGAAAAAAAAATGTTTTAATATGATATCATGTGAATTTTTTATATCAAATCGGTGACTTCCTCGTCAAGTCAAACTAGATTTATCTAAAGGATTTTACATGGTTGAATTAGTTCATTTTTGCGATACGTAATGCTTATATAAATTTGCAAAGCACAAAAGCTGTTTTACATTGAGTGGCTTGTCAATTTTATTCTTAGAAACAAATACAGCACGGCAGTCATTTGCATTCATTTCCCGCTAATTTTAGATATAACTGAAGTAGCCCTTTCAAGCATTGATTGATATTTAACAATGTAAATACTTCAGCCGTATGTGTAAAGTACTTAAAGCCATCTATTCTTCGTTTTTACTTCTATCAAACACTTCAATATATCCGTGAATCTTCATTCCTAAAATTATTTTGTATATTCTAGCTAGTCGGGCACAGAACCTTTCGATGGTAGGTCCCCAACAAGAAATTTATTATTGAGGGTTTATTATTCAACATAATCTAAACCGCTAGTCAAGCAGGTACCATTTATTTTTATCCGGCCGACTTTATTTATTTATTTTTTCGTTAACTTATTTATAGAGAACATATGTCTAATGTATAACATGTCTGCTGCGCTTGAAGGTCAGAAGCGTTTATAATCATCTACACTCAAATAATGTTAAATATCAACATATAAATTTGTGTTTGATTGTTTTGGTCAACTCAATTTGCAATGTTTGATTTTGTACAAATATATTTAAGAATCACTGCTACCACATACATGTAAAATTGAGTGTAACAATATCAAGTATCGTTAAAGACAATCATAATAATCGTTACTTTACTTCGAAGTCTTTCACCGTAGAGCCATGATCGTAAATTAACATTTATATCAGCGGTATTCGTTTTGGATTTCGTAAGGCAACGAATCAAAGCTAAATGTTACTCAGCAAAAGAAAAAGGTCAAGTGCAATTTACCGCACAAAGTTAAATGCACATCACGCTGAGCTTTCAAGTATCAATAAAATGCAATTATATGACTGTCTTTTTCATTTAATGTGATTGATATCCCTTCTAGGAACATGCGAGGATGGAATATGCTTGGGTCAATCTGCCCCTGTGAAACTTCGGTTGCCTCGCAGGAAATGACTTTGAAATTTGGTTTACCTAACTGTAGCCCATTCATATATCATAATAAGAAACCTCAGTCCCTTCTGCTTTATTGTTAGTTTAATAAACACATTATAAAGCAATCTTACGATTAAATAAGCGGGCTATATATATTTAGAGTGCATGGTAATATAATTGCATTTTTTTTTGCTCCAGATAATGTAGCAGACAATTTTGGAAATACACTGATTCAATTAAATAAAATGCAAGCTACAATTCATAAAGCGGGAAATCATAACATTTTTTACCGAATATATGAACAGAAAGTGATGATTTAATATCTTATTTTCTGAAATCAAAAAGTGTAAAAATATACCACAAAATATCAATTGCAAAAAGACATGTTAAATATACATGTACGTAAATTCAAACCTCTTACTTCATTTTACTTGGCTTGAAGTAGATTACACATCACGCACCAAACGACACTAATATGATAAATTCATATTGAGACATTGCATATCTTCGAATTTGTTTTACTTAGGTAATCTTGAATTGACTTAATTTCAAAATTCCAATAAAAATATGATAAAAGATTGGTCAATTTAATATCCGTCCATTTGATATTGCCTTAAGGTGTAACCATAAAATGATATAGTGCTCTTGAAAGTGCAAATGCTATAGAAGAACAAATCGATTGTGTCTCTATGTAAGGCACAGTAGTCTAAAACACCAATATAATAACTTATACTTCTTGCATAAGGTTAGCTTTTTGCAAAAAAGCTGGACAAATATTTTTTTTATTCAATAGCTTAAACCCCTTGTAAACTTATTTTCTTCTTAATACAGTTCCGTTTGGTTTCATTTGTACAAATGATAGCTCAGCGGTAGATCCTTCGCCTCGGATTGCATGACTAACCCCTGCCATAATCCATGGTTCGAGTCCCCGCAAAGGCATTGGAAACTAGTTATCTTTTCATGATTATAAAATAGTTAGGATTCACATTTGCTTGAGCAGATGGATTCCCTTTACCCTTAAAAATGAAACATTGAACATTGAATGTTCAGGGCGTGGATGACATACGATGTTTTTTTTTTCCCGAAACAAAAATATTAGTTCTGTATCTTGCCAATTATACCAAAGAGATTACAGTAAAATAGCCGTTGAAAAGTTAGAACAAACATATAGAAAGGACAAATGACAATGTCTGCATGTAAAGTGTCGTGTGAAATAAACTTAAATAGCTGTTGATATTTCTATAACTGTTGTATTATCCTTAGTATCTCTATGCAGTATTATTAATAATTTGTTTGTTGCTAAAAATGTCAGACAAATGTTTAACTTAAATCATGATGTCTATTGTATAAAGTTGTGCGTCTTGCCATCGATCCATATGTATTTATTAAACAACAATATTGAACGGGAAAGATGGTGTAGCAAAGGCGCTCTAAACGAGAAAAAAATATTACATTGTCTATGTCTGTGAGTAGTGTAAAATACAAACAGTGTATTAAGATGCGTTTTTGAAATTGTGTATGAATTGTGGCTGTTCAATAATAATATCATTTTATAATAAAAATATGCCATAATACATTGCCTACATATAAAACGATTTAATGGTTTCGATGTAGTTAATTAAGACATTTCCATCGCGTTTTTTTCTCCCAGCATTTTCCGTGAATTTTTTAGTCGATGGAGACCATGACATGTTAAACAAAACCAAATGACAAGGGCTGGTGCGGTTCAACAAAACTTGATCTTTCAATAAAAAAAACCACAGAGATTTTTCACCGTCAGACACATGATCAAAATGTTTGGTACATAGTTTGAAAATATTGATTTTATACCATCTTATTGAAACAAGCTTATCTTTTGCAAATCGATGTGGGTAAACTTAATACACTCCTACTGAAAATATTGACGCGCAGTTTAGTTAAGCATCGAGTGTGCTGAATCTGTATCCAAAAATCAACAGATAAGATGATCTCACAAGCTATATATTGCGAAAATATTTGTTCGTTCTTATCTTGTTTTCTGAGAAGAATAGAGGTTTTGCGCATTGTATATGTTACGTTATACACTGAGTAATCTATTGTAGATAGATATTATCAAAATATATCAGACGATACTTTGCAAGAACGAAATTGATCTACCCATTTCAGCTGTACATGGCTGATGCGTTTCAACAAAACGTGATCTTTCAACAAAAGCTAAGTTTTTTTATAACTATATGATATTAGTATTGTTATTACAGTTGAGACATTAATACGCCAAGCAATTGATATCATAAAGATACAGAGTTACGTTATAAAGCATCTGCCTACTTCCAGGACCATGGCGCTAGTGCATACAATATTTAAAACTGAATAACATAACATTCACTGATCAATGCAGTACCTGACCTTATTTTTAGATGGGTGTCCTGCCCGTATGAGTGGTATGAGCCGTTAATGCAATACGCTTCATTTAACGATACAGGTGAAAATACATGTCAAGGTCGTAATTTGCCGAAATTGATTTTTGACAGATTCACAATCCCTGTGCTTATTACAATATATCAGCAAAGTATTTTTTCAACAAAAGGATATGAAATATGAAATTAATCTATATATTTTAAGACAATCAACATGATCAACAGAGTATATAGGGCTAACTGACCTTAAAAGCGTTTATTTCAGTTATACTTTTAACTCTCTGACAAACTTTGACGGACCCTAATTTGACTTTTTGAAATCGAGTGAAGTTTATTGTGGTGTCATTTGAATCCTTAAGCCCATGGTCTTTGCAAAAATTTAATAAAAAGTGAAAATTTTGGATGGACGGTCATATGGGTTCAACATTTTCTACGACTTTATATAAGAAGCTACACACTGCATATTTTAAGTATTATATATCAGCCGAAAGAAGATACGCTTTGACACCATGTTAGAACATATAGCTATATAACTGAGACTTAATAACACCTCGATATAGGCCAGCTTGCCATAATAAATGTATCGATTATGCCTTTCTTTTTCTGCGCTTGTCGTCAGAATATCACTAGACATATTGGTTGTAAGTTTAAAACATAACATTTTCGCAGTATAGGATGCTTATCAAATCAGACTAAGAAATGGAAGACCAACGGTTTCAACATTGAAATATCGCACACATTTATTTGTTACAAGGACCAAAACTTAAACATAGTCCGTGAATAAGGTAATATGTTGCTCTATGCTACCACATTCTGAGCATGTTTTACTCAATATCAGACTGATATCTATTTTCGTTCCGTTGAAAGCATCATTATATTTCGATAACAAACATAACGCTTTGCAATATTGCGGATGGTTTTTCAATAAATTCGACAGATATCACTTCTGCAAGTGTATGACTTAAGGACTATCCGTGTAAATCAGTTTATGCTATATTCTGTATAAAAAATTGTATATTTTTGGATTCGATGTTTTTTATACTTTAAAAGGAAAGAAATCCACTGACTGTTATAAACATAAAGGGCTTTATTTCAACTAAGAACGAGTACATTAAAATCAATATACATTGCATAAAATGTATTTTGTTTTAAAGAAAAAACATTTTCAGGTAAGATCTTTATGTGTTATTCAAATAATTCACATTAAACCTGATATATAACTTTTAAAAATAGTTTACGGTGCTTTTCTGGCATATTGATGGGTGACATTAACAAACCAGAGACCGATATTCTACTTGGTATACCTTATTATAAAATCATTGTTTCTTGATCCCCATTCGTGACCGACTTATATACTAACAAAACAGTGACGAATCATTTATGGCAATCTCATTAAAATGGACTAGTTTCTTTATTGATATAAAGGTGTGTCAAAATTTTACTGAGGAAGATAATCCATACCTCTCGCCTCAAGCAATGGTTAAGACAAACGCAATATAAGCGTAGTACCTCCAAAATAGATATAATTTTAAATATTATCATTTTTTACCTCAATAATCCAGACTCAAGGCTATATCTAATATTTAATAGAGTGACTTAACGGCATGAGCCTTCGATCTGTTGTTCTAAATACTCCTACTCCTTTTATTCATTTCTCTTTTTTTTCCAGCTTCGATTTACTATGTTTTATGATAACAACAACAACAACAAGAAAAACATAAACAATTTGACTAATTTAAGATTAGTCATAGACAATAGGTTAACGTAATTGTTTGAGTCAAAGGTTAACAAAACTAAAGGTAATATTTTATGTCTTGAACCGCTTCCGCAATGATTTTTAAACCGTTTGAGTTTACTCATTATCGGTACCATGCCATACTTATTTCACAGTATGCAGCCAGACTTATGTCACTGAAAGTGACACCAGGTTTGACATTACTTGATCACAGACAAAATCACGTTGGCAAATGTACATGTTTGATTTTCTAAAACGACTAAAACAACTGTTTAATTTGGTTAAACATTGTGCAAAATCAAACGGGAAGACCTGTGATCAGTTCGAATGATAAGGAAGTTGTAGTTTGTCCCAAATAGATATAGGGTGATTCCAAAGTAACGTTTGTGACCAAAAAAATGGAAAATTTCAATTTTAAATGGCTTTAGCTTCTAGCATAGACATTCTACCCACGTGCTAGCATAGACATTCTACCCACGAGTTTATTATAGTCTGTGGGAAAAAATAAAAAGTGCAAAATGGAGTCTGCACAATTGTTCTTGATAGTTTGAGACCATTCTGAACAAAATCAGAGACTTTTGAAATGTTGGACTCCCATAGGGCCAGTTCCGTGACCTCTGATATGACCTTTCACATTTTTGGCTATATCTCAGACATAGGTAAAAGTATACTTTTTGTGCTTCCTTGTGATGAGAGGAACATGTCGGTGTAGTTTTGAACAAAATTTGACCAATTTTGAAATATCACGCCTTGTTTTGGTAGCCATTTTGTTTTATCTTGGATTTCTCAAAATGCTCAATGATGCGGATTTTGCATCATTCAGTTCTGGAATCTATGGGTCTCAAAGACTAAGAATCAGTCAAGAACAATTGTGCCGACTCCATTTTGCAGTCAAGCCCAATATCAAGGTTTTTCCCACAGACTATTAGTACTAATAGTGCCCACTAGTGGGACCAATTATATATGTAGGTGTTTGAAAATAAAATAAATCGCTAAAATTCTGAATAAAGTCCATGTAACGTTCGGTAACGTTTGTGACATGTTAGCGAATTTTGTATTGCGCTTTCTACAGATGTTGGGTGACATATATGCAAATAATTTCATGAAGTTTTAGGAAATTCTATCTTCAGGATTTCTCTTATTGCATTGTTTTGTTTGTTAACGTTTGGTAACGTTTGTGACATTTTGGTGTAACTTTTTAGTAACGTTTGTGACATTTTTGAGTTAAAATGTTTGCTCATTCATGCACGGATAGAAAAACTTCACAATTTCTGTTTGGGAAATACTTCTCACGTACCGAGTAACAAACGTATGACTGAAAAAACTGCTCATATGGTCGAATAAAAAAGCTGATTTTTTGCTTGAAATCAAAAAAGGTTTAGTTTTCACTGGAATGAGCCTATTATAGTAGTCATTCTAAAGGCTCTCTCAGACATCACCGTATAGAGCAAATATTTAACGTGTACTAAACGGACCACCACCGTATGAATAACGAATTAAACGTATACTTAACGGACCGACCGTATGGATAACGTATTGAACGTACTTGTAACGAACACATGACGAACAACAATGCATCAAACAGAACAATAGTGGGATAAAGTACGTTGTGCGTACGTTTTGCTCTATACCGTGATGTGTGACAGAGCCTTAATACCTACATACCTTTAACCCTTGTCCTCCTGACCTATTTTTTGTAACACGAACTCCGAAAGGGGTGTTGCAACCTCCCCTAATATTTTGGAACGCAATCCCCTAAGAACTTGATTTTGCTATTAAAAGATAGAACCGTCTAAGATGTTACATAATTATGACGTCATAAATACTTTCGGATTGCAAAATCAGACATAAATGCCCATTATGGCAAAAATGACCACCAACATTTTTTGCTATAAATAAATGTTGGATTGTCATCAGGATTCTGCTAATAAAAAGGAAAGGTAAAAAATAATTCCAACATGTCTTGTAAGTTTGAGTCCTATCATAGCACGCATGCATTTTTCAAAATCTCGGGATTTCACTAACCCCCTACACCCCAACTTTCACGGCCTACTGTAACCCCACCGGGAGGTAAAATATTACCCGAATGCCTTGAGTCGGTTGCTTTTGCGTTTTGATGTAGCGGGAAAAATCCTTGTGGTTGCCCCCCCCCCCCCCGCCCTTCGGTGAAAAAGGGTTAACTATCAAGCTCTTGCATTATTATGAATAGAATAGAATTGATTGTACACAACTGTTTTTCAACACTTTTACACTAATACCAATCAAAATTAACCAATACATGCATTGCTTATAATAATATAATACATTGCTCTATATATAAAGATAAATAAATAAAACAATATTCTGATTTAAATTGTGTTGTATATCAGATTCGAAATGTTTTCAAACTTTAATGTAAGCTACATTAAAATATATAACTGTTTGTTTTCCTTTTCTATGTTTTTCTGGTGAGTTTGGGTATTTCAAATATTTATTATTTGTTTAGTTTATTTACTCATTTACTTAGGTTTTTGTTTTAATTATTTTAAAACAATTAATGAATGAGTTACAAAAAACAAGACCGGTCACATAAAGCTGTTGATGCTCCATCGCCCGGTTGAGTATTTATATATTGATAACAAGGAAGACAAAACAACACGTACTTAGAACTAAAGAACTAATCATAAAAGTCCCTCGTTTATCGCTTGTTTTCTAACTGTTAAACATTCAACGGCTATTTCATATCTCTTGACTATTTGGTATTATATCTTAGTCTAACGAGACTTGATCCGCGTCAAATTACCGGTTTAAAGTGATTTGTGCGTTCTATTTGACATATTCTTCATTAAACAACTGCATTGAAAAAATAGTCTGCTAGCTATTAAGAGTTACCGGTGTTTGGCCTAGTTAAAGGTTTTGGTATCAATCGACATACAACTATTAAGACAAAATGTTGCAGCAAAGCTTCGTTGTCGTAATAAAAAGATGGTCACAAGACGAAGCATTTTTCTAGGATTGATTGCAGATTACGTTTTTGAAGTAACGTATACTATATTTATAATATTGACCACTTTTAGGGGAGACAATTATCTATGCTTTTATTTTTTTTTTAAATCGCCGGCGATTTTAATGATCGTGTTTTGGGCATCTATCAAACAATTTTGGTTGAAAATATCATGCTCTTGAATGTATTAAACATTTCTTATATGTAATGAAATCATTTTAAATCGACAAGCATACTTATTTGAATTAAAATTTAGATAAAAAAGAAACACTGTCGACAGTTTGCCGAGGAACAAATTATTAAGTTTTGTTTGTTTGCATAATTTTTATCATGTTTTCCTTGATCCAATACATTTTTTATGAATTTCAAGTTTCAATTTTCAAAGTTTTTTTTTATTTCAAAAGATACATATATACAAAGGCGGCTTAAAATGCCGTTAAAACGTCTATGATATACTCAACAAGTTAACGGGTACTACATGAAGTAATGGTAATATGAGAGAGAGAATGATGAAATTACTTGAAGTACATAATAATATTCTTTGCAAATCTAGCAAGGTTTTTTATCTCTACTAAATTTTGGGAGTTGAATAAAACATTTTTTAAGAGTATTTTAAGAGTATTAGGGTTATTACTAAAGTAATGCTTGAGTAGATTTGTTCTAGTTTGCAAAAAGTAATCACATACAAAAATGTAATGAAATTCATCACCTATGTCTTTGTTACAGAGATGGCATATTCTGTCTTCCTTAATAATGTTATTAAATTTACCAGTGACAAAAGGAATTTTACTACAGCCAGTTCTTAATCGACATAAGTAAATTGCAAGATTGCGAGGTAATTTAATGAGATAGTTTTCAAAACAGAAAATTAGTTTTAAAAAAAAGATAGTTAAGAATCAGTTCGCCACACCAGGCATTGAGGTCACCGCAGATACAGACTGGGATAAGATCTCCATTGATAGGTGCTCATAACTATCAGCTTTAGTGTCTTGCTTATTCTAACTGCAGATTTGCAAATATTTTCAGTAGTAACTCAAATACATTTTCTTTAGAAGTAATTTTGAGAGGATCTTGTTTTGTTTGATCCTTCAAACGTTTTTAATAATCCTCATATTTACTTGATAGCTCAAAATCCACGCTCACTCGATTTCTGTTGCTTATGTAAACCTGGCTATCTTTAAGTCTCTGATATTTTATATAATGCAAATAAGGACAAAATATTTCATCAAGGATGAATTTATGTACAAGGTTTAAAATAGTATGCTTTTAATGTTGATTACTTTTTACTATCTTGAAGAAACACTTATCATATTTCTGATGATCTTGATGA
>JXSR01S071491.1:22814-39390 GCA_000969725.1 Ophiothrix spiculata
TTTAGAACTAATTTAAAGAGGATCATGTCTTGTTTGATCCTTGAAACGTTTTTAAAAATCCTCATATTTACTTGATAGCTCAAAATCCACGCTCACTAGATTTTTGTTGCTTGTATAAACCTGGCTATCCTTAAGTCTCTGATATTTTATATAATGCAAATAAGGACAAAATATTTCAACAAAACAGATATCTATTTCTTTGAAAATACTATATATTACATATTATTATCAAACAATGAGTTATGAACGGAAAAAAACACTATTAAGGTTCACACCTTGTATTTCGGCAATTACTTGGTTTTACGAGCTGAAGTCGTATTCATTTGCAAGGTTTAGCGGACATATACATATACTTTGACCGAATTTCTGTTAAAACTTTAGAAATGCGTCAAAACTAAACCAAGCAATCAACTACACCTTTAATCCGATATTTATAATTTTTAAAGCTAAATTTCGATTGGGTGGCCATTTTTGCCCAAAATCTTGATTTTCCGACTTTGAAGTACTTATGACGTCATAATTACATAACGCCTTGGCCGATTTTCATGATTTTGGTATCAATGGATAGAGAAGACCCTACCTTATACTTTGGTTTAAGGTATAGCAACTTTTAGCACTCCAATTTATATTTCATAGGGGTGGTAACCACCCCCGTTGATGACACACATTACAAAATGCTTTGGTAAGACAAGGGTTACGTATCGAAAGAAAAACTATAATCTAAAAAAAACACCAATAAAGAAGTTCAAAATATATTTTCAAAATGCATTTTTTGTTTCTTTCTTGTTTCATCTAAAAATGTTTTTCATCTCGTTCTTGTATTAAAAAAATGCAGCAGTTTTTTCATTAAGCAGAATATTTCTGCTTTTTTGACCTTTTTATAGTTATTCCTTTTGGTTTTCTGCAGGACAAAATAATCAGATATATATATAGGTCACCTAAACAATCATTCATTTACTACTCTAGGTTAAATGCACATCACGCCCAGCTTTTCAAGTGTCAACAATACAATTATGCGACTGCCTTTTTTCGTTTAAGATACCCTTTATGAGAAGATGCTTCGGTCAATTTATGCCTGTAAAAGCTTGATCGCAGGAATTGACTATGGCATTTGATTGATTTATATACAGGGTGTCCAAAAATTAACTACCCATTTTTAAATGCTTATAACTTTAAAACCAGGATTCGCATGACAACTATAGACATATGTATTGATAGAGGAAACTTGTAGAATTAATTTGGTACCAAACATGATATGATTGCCATTTTTGAAAATGATTTTCAACGTAAATTACGTCAAACGTAAAAAGCCTACTTTCATACTGAGAAGAAAAACAAATGTGCGAGTCACATGTAGAGGAGGGATCAATCTTTGAAGACAGAAGATTCATTCATGATCATTTTAATGACCAATTCAGCGAAACAGCTTGTACAATGTTAATACAAAGATTTTTGATTGTGGTTTTGTCTTAATAATTACATAATGCTCATTGAAATGTTTTTAATTTGTCAAAGCGTAACTCTCGCATTATGCTCATCTTTAAATGGTACACAACAGCATTACCCCTTATTACACATTCAAAGTTACACTCACAGGGACATATCAAATTACCTCCTTCTTATCCAGATTAAGCTGGCTAGTATTTCAGAATATGTTCTAGATGGCCTCCTTGCAGATTTCAAAAAATTCTTTTACTCTAACGACAAAGCTTTGGACGTTTGTGCATGCGCTCTTCTTGATCTTCCTGTTTTCACTGGTGATGTTCTGTTTCAGGTCAGGAATAGTCCAGGGTGTTGGGATGTACTGTCCTTCAGATAACTAAAACAAGTAATTGAGCGGACTTAAATCATCGGAGTGAAAGGGCCAGGGATTGTTTGTCTTGAGCAGTATGATTTTTCATGAAAACGTTAATTAATAAAGCCATTCTAAACCGTTTAGCTGTATGATGTGTCATGTCATCATAGTGAAGTGGCAGAAGAGTATCAACACTGTATGGTATATTGGCTCAACCACTTTGAACTTTCAGACCTTCTTGCTATCTTAGAAAATTACTGATTGTATAATGTTTGGTACCAAAAGAAGTCTACAAGTTTCCTCTATCAATACATATGTCAATAGTTGCCATGCGAATCCTGGTTTTAAAGCTATAAGCATTTAAAAAAGGGTAGTTAATTTTTGGACACCCTGTACCTACATTAAAAACCTTTCATATAAGAGAAACCTGTGTCTTGCTTTTTTTTTAAAGTTTGTATAACATAAAAAGGAATTTCGCCACCAGATAAGTGGACAGCATGCGTTCTATGTGAATATTATGGGAAATAATGGATATTAAATACGATTCGCGAAACGGTAGGTCAGTCACGTTTTTACCCAAAACATGTATAAGAAAGCAAAATAATAATAATGCATTTTTTGCTGTGTCCGTTGAAGTGTCAAGCATATTCTTACTGCAGTACTTTGTTTTTATAGACGTTGAATTGAAAATGCCATTAAAACAAATCATGAAAAAGGATTATCTTCATGAAAACTACTAAAAGTTTTTTTTAAATATACCCGTATATCCGGTAGCTCAATAATCAAATTTAGTGGAGCTTTTGTTTGTGTAAACTCAACTATCCAGAAGGCCGTGTTGTTATACAAAATGCAAAGAATGTGAAAAAGGAGTATAACAAGCAAAACAGATATCAGTTTCTTTGAAAGCACTATTACATATCAACTGTAAACATTGAGTTATAAATGAAGAATAACACTATTAAATCCTACTAACGGCGTTCCGGCGATATACACAATTCCTTTGCAAAGTTTACTGGACGATAAATGTATATCACTTATAACTAATATGCTTTGTGTTTTATTTACAGTTAGAAAATACCCGTATTTTAAAGTTAGTGGTTATTAGAATGTTTGTTTTATTTATTTCGTGTTAAAGTAGTAAACTTCTAGTAAAATTCTAGTTTCGGCGCAACAAATTTCTTTTACCGCCTTTCTCGTAATTTATATGATAGCCTTCGTCCTGAAGGGGGTAGTGACCATCCCCAAACGGTTCGTCGTCGATTGTACCCTAACACAATACAAAGTGACCCTGGGCATTTAAGGCGTTTTCTCAGAGATGCAAAATCGTCATTGTTTTTCATAAACATTTAGTATTTGGTAGATTTATTTACAAAATTAATCTAAAAAAATGGTCACCATGCTCGTTTTTGCGATACAGACATTTCAAAAAGTATATAATTTCACCAAAAAAATCACTCGATAATTACCACGCAAAGCCTATAGGAAAAGCTCCAAAAAGTCCATTATTATGTGTTTTTTAAATAGTAAATGCTCCAAAATTTTATTTTTTCTCTGAATAACTCTTTGCATGCGTTTGGACGAATAAATGAATGCTTATTGTGAATAAAAAAAAAATCGATTTCACCAAAGTATGACCTTTGCATATGTGACTATATGTGTGCTAGGAGATGGAAAGTCACATTCTATATTCCTGTAAAATGAGATCGTGAATAAAAAAAATCGGCATGAGATAACAAGCGATTTGTGAAACAGCTTTCTTTATTGGGAGCACATACTGACAGACACTGTTATAGTTACAAGTGTTGTTTTCGTGTAGTAATATGGCACATTTGGTTGGAGAAAGGGATAGTCAGAAGTACAGATCGTGCCACAAGGAAATCGACAGTTGATTATTGTATAATCAAGCACGGTGATTTTAGAGCCAATCTTGTAAGTGGTATATTATCTTAACTTTAAAACGTTTTAACGTACTTAAAAGTACTTTAAAACAAGAAAACATTCCGTACTGTTCGTGTCATTTTGGAATAAGGTCGCATTATATCATACGTAACTTTGTTTGTTAAGTGATCACAAATGCATTTATCTTTTCTATCTATTTGAATCAAAAGATAATCACACGTTCCAAATCAACTAGTACTAATCAAGTAAAATCTAAGGAAAATATCTATTTATCTAAAACACTATTTAACAATATTTTTTTTCAATTGTTCATATGAGTGTATTCACCCTAAATTTAGTTACATTTACACGAAATTGGTCGAGTAGACTGTTATAAATGAAAAAAACCAAAAACATGAACTACAATTTTATTCCAAAATTTACACAACAACAACAATAACAGCATTTTGATAACAATTTTTGACAAACGGTAGGCAATTTTGTAACATCATGTTGTTGTTTTTGTTATTTTTCTTACTTTACGGTTCTAGTTCTAACCAAATTATTTGTTTTAATTAATGTTGAGTGTTTCTCATTTAGTTTCATTTTTTTTTTGAGTCTATAAATGTTGCAAACGAAAACAGCTAGAATTTATAAGAAACATGCTAGCCTTGTTTGTGTCGTTTCGTAATATGTTAGCACTAAGTTTCCTGCGGCAAGAAAACAAATGTAAACAAACGTAAATCCAATTTTAAACATAAGAAAGCAGTTCTTGTTTCTTAACGTATCAGTCTCCATCTGATGGATTATGAGGCAGGTTTTTATTTCACGCGGGAGTTGATAAACATCTCGTTACATGTATAAACACTAGACATCTGTTAGGTTTTGAACAATCAAACTTCGTAAGTAAAACAATGTACTGAAAAAAGTACCACTACACCTTTGCTTTTGCAATCCTCCAAAAGTAAAGGTAAATAGTACATTTTGAACATTAAGCAGACATTGAGCATATATTAAAATAGTTAACAAATAATTTTAACAAAGTCATAAAATTCAAGGAAAGGTATTGATAAGATTTTTTCAGTATTTATAGGTAATAATTTTATTTTTAGGACAAGAAAGTATGGAACATAAATGAAAGTATCTATCAGATTTTGACTGAGCCTTATCCATTGATAATGGTTAACGATATAGCAATGTATTTAATTTCAAACAAGAAATTAACTCCGCTCATATTGGTAATTGCAACAGTTAATATAGGTATTGTATCAAATATTTTTGTAAGTAATACATTTCGGTGAACAAAAATGACCATTTAATATGCATTATATTTTAAAACGGGAAATTAAAGACCATTATTATACAGGGAAGATAAATGCATTCGGTAAAGTTTAATAATATATATGTTGGTTTATATGTTGGTTTATTCACAAAATACAAAATAGATAAATATATAAACAAGTTCAGATTACAACTAACTACAAAATAAAATAACCAAATATAAATATTAAAAGCAACATTGCACAGTTGTCTGAAATCAAACACACACCCACAACTCACACCATGTATCACGTCCACATCAGCCCACTTACTTAACATCAACTTACACCTACACACGCCCACCAACATCACATTTCAAACATGCACACCCCACCTATACATTCACCCACACACTCTTCTACACCCACCAACACCCACCGACGCACACCCACACAGCAACCACATCCCACCAACACACCCCACTCAACACACGCCTACATCGCCTACACCACCTACCCGCACTCTCCTCCAAACACCCCACACATATACACAACACGCACCCTCCAATGATTTTTCCAATTAATTAGATATCAAACAAGCAATCATTTATAAAGCAGCACATTAAAAGGATCAATATTGCACAAAGTGGATAAAACTTAAGAATCACTATTGTTTAAAAGCCGGACATAATATGGCACGGGACTGTTATAAAATCAAGTTGTCTTAAAACGAGGGTGAGATATTGCACTAGAATTACGCAGGTTAAAACTATGACATTTGTTTCTTCGTGGAGGTAAGAGATGTTCAGTCCTGATATTTTCATTTAAGCCTTTAGCAAATTTTAGACAATGCTGTTCTCTTCTCTCTTCTAAACTGTTAAAATCACACATGGACAGGGCATCAGAATACGATGAATAGTGTGGACCTAAAATAGTTCTGCATGCTCTCTTTTAAATCCTTTCAATGTTTTTTGACTGATTTTTCGTGATACTGGGATGCCACACAACATCACCATATTCGAGAATTGGACGGAGATAACTTTTTGTAAACAACAGAAAGCTCATCTTGATCAAATCTAAATCTTTTCAGAGATCGTAACATGAAAAGCCGTTTATTTGCTTTTGAAAGAATTTCCTGAGCATCCCATTTAAGGTCATTTTGAATAATCAAACCAAGAATTTTAGCCTTATCAACATACGGCAAAATCTCAGAACCAATTCTCAAATCTGAATGAAATGGTGCACCTTTACAGAATTTGACCTGCAGAGCTTGACATTTACTTGGATTTAAATTCAAGCTATTAGTATCCGACCAACTTTTGAAATCATTCAGATCTTCCTGAAGATTACCAGAGAGAGCATAATTGCGATTTTCAGCAAAAGTCATGTCGTCTACATATTTCCAATAACTAGATTTAGCATGAAAAGCTGCATTGTTAATGATAATCTGAAAACCGAGGGGACCAATTTTGGTGCCCTGAGGGACACCAGCATTGGTACAAACAAAATCAGAGATGGTATTATTAAATCGGACACACTGCTGTCTGTCATGCAAGAAATCGCATACCCAAGGTAAGATTGATCCACGAACTCCCATGTCAATCATTTTATCAATGAGAAGGGTGTGACTTATAAGGTCGAACGCCTTAGAAAAGTCGGTAAGCACAACAGTACCAATATTATGAGGCTGCTCAGCACCTTGATGGAGAAAATGAATGAGATTAACCAAATAATGACTGGTAGAAACACCCTTAACATTGCCAAACTGCTTGACATCGATGGGACTGTGGACATCTTCAAGAATCCACTTGGAAACAAAACCTTCAGCATTTTTTGAAAAGATTGAAGTTAAGGACACAGGTCTTAGTTTGTCCTTACTAGGAGGTCTTGTCTTGGGTATTGGAACCACAATTGCTTCCTTCCCCTGGGCTGGCACAATTCCTTCAGCCAGAGAACTATTAAGGACTTCAGCTAAAGGAATACTAAGTTCATAGGCAAATTCTTTAACGAGTTGGGGTCTTATACCGTCAGGGCCAGCAGCTTTTGAAGGATTAACCTTTTTAAGCTCAGTGTAGACCTCCCGAGGGTGAAGAAAGGGTGGCGAGGATTCAACAGGTCTATAAGCAGGAAGTTTAGATGTGTCGAGTGGCTCAATGTGTTCAGACACACCAGCAAACATTGTGTTAATGAAGTTTGCTTTGGCTTTAAAATCCCTATCTTCAATCCCTGGAATGTCCAATCTGAGCTCAGTCTTGCAGTTATTTGTAACCAAACGGATTTGTTCATGCCATTTTTTAGAGTCAAGTTTTTGAAGATTTTTTATTCTATTAGTATGATATGTAGTTTTTGATTTCTGTATTTCTCTTTGTACCTCATTGCGCAAACTACACCACTCCTGACTGCTATCAAAGAATGCTTTCTGACGGGCACGAATTAAGTTCTTAATATGTGTGGTTATCCACGGCTTATCTTTGTTATGAAGTCTTTTTTTCTTAACAGGAAAGCACAAATCAAAGGCAGTATCAAGAATACCATACATTGCATCACATTTGTTTTGAGTTCCGCGAGCATTTTTAACCTCACACCAATCCTGATTTTGAAGCCAGGTGCCAAAAGATCTTATGCCATTGTCAGTAATCATTTTCTAAACAAAAATATGCTTTCGCTGTGTCATTATGTAAGAGGTACCGTGACTTAAAAAATACTATAATAACATTTACTGAACTGATTTATTTTCTTATAATAGGGTTTAATGTCCCTTTTAAAAACATTACGCATCTTAAATGCTCATTTTGATTCAACCAGATCAACTGATTACATCTAAAAGCATTTATATATTAACATTTTCATTAGCAGTCATGATGATTGCATTTATTTCCTTTTCAAAAATATATAAATTGCGCTATCCAAAACAGAAAATGATTTATACATATATTATTAAATTTTACCGAACGCATTTATCTTCCCTGTATAATGGTCTTTAATTTCCCGTTTTAAAATATAATGCATCTTCAGAAGCAAGAACTATTATTTTAATGTCTAAAATTTACATTTTGCATTTCTTGCCGAAGGAAAGTTATCGCTTTTTATATTACGAAACGACACAAACAAGCCAAGCATGTTTCATATAATTTCCAGCTTTATACATGTAGTTATGCAACATTTATAGACTAAGTTATGAAATTGTGAATGAATGAGAAAACAAAACATAAAATTGAAAAAACGAGCAGACTATTGCTGTTTTTTCTTTCATTTTTCGCTTTCAATTTGTGTTTTACACTAAACAAATCCAAGCAAATAAATACTACTTTTTAATTTTGGCATATGGGTATCTGATTCCTTATAAATTTTGAAGCTTTGTGCCATAGTCGAAAAATGTTTTTGTGAACACAAACAACAAAAACTAATTGCATACTGAAATGCTAACTATATAAAATGAACACAAACAGCATCCAAAGTTCTCTTGTTTTTTGCAAGTATACAATTAGTTCTTCATTTGTATGTAATAAACTCCACGTCATAAGTTCTTACCCGTGATTTCTTGCAGATGAAATACATTTTTCTGATACTTTTTGACACACAAACAAAGTCTCATCGATTTGTAGGCACAATATATCAAGTTATTTATCAAGCAATGCCGATTTGCAAAAGAAATATTGATTAAAAAAAAAAACGACCTCTTAATTCAATTCTTGTAAACTGATCAATTACAAACAGAGTAAACTGATCGATTACACACAGAGATTCATCATCAGTACCAAATGAGTACATGGCCGGTATCCAACAGGCCAATTATGTTATTGTGTGCCGTTACGCTGAAACTGAAATCAGAAATTAGCAAGAATTGAATTCAGAGGTGTTTTTTTTGAAATAAACTGTTCTTTGCAAATCGGTGCCGCTTGCTTGCAAATTTGTGCTACATTTCGACGCCAAATCGATGGTACTTGATTGGTGTGTCAAAATTATCAGAAAAACGTTAATTGAATTCATCTGCGAGCACGCAGAAATCATGGGTAGGAACTTATTTCGTGGAATTTATATCTTCCTTGACCAAACCTAAGCGTTTAATAGTAAAACCAACAGATCAATGAATAAACATTTTAAATGCCAAACCTTTGAAAAACAGGAGAACCATTCCTTTTATCATTTTCTCATGCAGCTGTCCTTCACCATATTATACAAATACGACATAGTTTAAGATAAACTTGAGAAACATATCATTTCCGAGGTACCGATTATTATCCTGAGGCCGCATGCAGAGGGAAAATAGTCTCATAGCCTGTACCAAGGGATAATAGTTTGCAGTGCTTAACCGATAAAACCACGTAGTATTTGCTTTCTTATATCTTACTTTGACTCCGGGGCAAATGAATGATCAAGATTTCTTCATTAATATTTATGAGGTGTAATAATATAAGTTATTTCATAAAACTAAAGCCCATTCTACACACGGCCATAAATGGCGCAATTCCTTGCTTGTCAAATAAAATATTGATAGATTACCCAGGCCATGCTCCAAAATACACTATTGCTTTTGTGACAATAGTGGCATGTAGATTGGCCCACTATTAATATATAATAGTTCACAGGAAGTCAATATGACATAGTAACGAAAGAATTTAAGATATTCACAGTATCATGATGTGATTTTTGTTGCAGATGGTTCATTTTATTTTAGCAAAGCAGTTTTCTGTAAGATTAGAATGGCTACCACTGTGAGGAAGAAAAAGATAATTGCATTAGCTATAACAATATTTACTTCTAGGCAGTTTTAAGGTCCTACACAAGCAAAAACATTTGAGGTGTTGGAACAGGGAATGGATAACGAGAAGGGAATGCATAATGCATTATTGCGTGAATTGATGAAATAATTCCAACTGTATATCTATATAGGCCCTATATATGTTTAAGCATGTAATATCTGATCGAAAAAGGTTGTTGCACTTGAACTTTTACAATTCTACCCTTGTAAACCCATTAACATACCAAATTTTACCACTCATGCTTCTCTGGGGTTTCAATCTTGCCTCAAATTATAGAGCACTGCTCTATTTTTAGGCAACCTGGAAACAGCCATTAATTTCAGGCCATGCTGTAAAATACACATGGCTGTTTCAGGCAAGATCTTGGAATTTTATGTGACAAGCAAGGAATTACCCCATTTATGGCCTTTTGTATAATGGGCTTAACAATGCAAATTCATAACTATACATATCGGTATTGACACAATATTGACCATTATGTTGACCACTAAAAGCTCTTGAAGTCATCCTAATGTGATTGAGCCATTACTATATCAATGTTCTTCTATTTTTAAAAAGCTCCATTGAGTATCATTTACGGCATAAGATTAAACATAGGGAATAAGAGGCTTAACATTTTCCAGCGCTGCATTGTGAAATGGTATAAAACAAGAATCAATGTATATTATCATTTCGGAAAAATATATCTTTTTAATTACTAAATCCTGTTCTTAGTTTACATAACATAAGTACCTTGCACGAACTTGTTTCTTCATAAGATAAAACTATAGTAAACATAATTTTACAGTACTTACCTTTAACCCTCGTTTACCTAAGGGAGTGGTTACCATCCCCTGCGCTCTAACAAACTCAGATTGTATATATGAAAACGGAAACAAGGTGACCCCGGAATCCTTAGTACGAATGCCATTCAAAAAGTTTAACCTGCTGTGTCATAACTTTTGTTCTATTAAAGGTAGCTTATTGAAAATTGACAAAAATATAAATTAAAATATTACCTATAAATACTGAAAAATTCTTATCAATACCTTTACTTGAATTTTATGACTTTGTTAAAACTTGAACTTTTTTACAGTCTTGGTCGTTTGATATTATATTTACGTTTTTGCCTGTATTTAAGGCTTAAAAAAATCTACTATACTAAGGGTTACCGACCAAATTGCAAGGTAAGCACGTTTGTCTGAGCAGGCTGAATGTTCACGTCCACGTGTTTTCATCATGGTTAGGCTTGACGGATCTGACGTCAGTGACGCATGTTATTTCACAATCCAAGCACGTGTGTTTCACACGACGTCATTTTAGTCATGGTATTTATACTTGCTGCATGTGTGGAGTTATCTCTTGCAAAAAAATATATAATTTTAATCACCAATTTACGTCGTTTTCACATATTATTTGGAATTATATGACCTTTTGTTTTTGTTTTTCTTGTGGTATATGCTCGTTTTGGCTATCTGCTTGCTTTTTGTTGGAATTTTGAATTAATTTACCGTCACGCGCTTAAATATAGCGAGTTTTCGATTTCACGACGGCGACGTATCCTACAACGGCGCACATCACAGCGTATGATGCGCGCCGTCCCTGCTACGTTCTAGACACACGTTGCCGTCCTAGCCAGAACGGTTCTCAGGCTGTTTGTGCGTTGTAGACTCAAGAAGACGGACTTATTACAAAATTTTGCGCCGCGGGAAAAATTGATATGCATGGTAACCGTTGTAGAATATGTCGCCGTCGTGGATTCGAAAACTCGCTTATGCCTAAGACAAGGAAAACGTGAAATGTCGCCAGGAATAATGCACCGGTTGGTGGCAGAGGAGCGCAACAGAAGCAGAAGACAACTGAAGTCGCCTCTCTTACGACACCATCATCGGATAAGGGCAATTACTTTCAGTTGAAATAGGGAATGATTCATCCCAAACCCTATTCCAATCCGACCAACAACCGCTTCGAAGCGTTTGTGACAGTTTAGGCCTACATCTCCCTTCACAAATACGCTCAAAAATTCACAAAGGGGAATTTGTAGACTTGGGGACCCTCCTTATACCTCCAGGGACCACCCCACCTAGCATGAGCTTTGCGTTGGTGCAAGAAGGCGAAAAACTCGTTCTTGGCCAGCAAGCTCCTAAGCTTCCGTCCATAGATTCTGTCGAAAAGTGGACATCAGCATTTTTAATATATGCAAGCGTTTACCTAGAAATCCACACAAACCGTGCGATTGAAATGCTTAAATACATGGACATAATACGATCTTCAGCACAGCAATTTGCGGGCTATGGTTGGCGAACATACGATGAAGTGTTTAGAGTTAAGCTGGCGAGAAATCCTAGTCAACCTTGTTCTACAATTGACAGTGAGCTTTGGCTTAGAGTTGTAATGTCGCCTAACTCTCAATTGTTCGTCCCTCAAGGGGCTCCAATGGATTTCAACCAAACCGCTTCAGTCAGTTCAACTCAAGTAATAATCAATTTCAATACAAATCCACCGGTCTCAGTTCATTCAACTCCACTACTCAGCTTCAGAACAAACCAACCGGTTTCTGCTTCTCGTCTAACGGGACAGGAATGTGTAGCCGGAGAGCATGTTCATACGCCCACAAATGTTCAGTCTGTAGAAAACAGGGTCATCCAGCAGTCGCATGCCCAACTAGCAAAGACAGATTCACAAATGCTACACAAAACAAGGGCACTACAAAGCGTGTCACCAACTCCAATTAAATTGAGTGTTTTGGCCAAGTATTTAAGAGCATTACCCAAACAGGAAAGATACGTCCACTTTAATGGAGGGTTTTACTTATGGTTTTAAATTAGGTTATACTGGCGAAAGGTGTCTGCGCGATGCCCCCTGTTTGAAATCAGCACTTGAAAATTCTCACATCGTGAAAATTAAGCTGCGTAAAGAATTAGACCTTGGTCGTATTGTTGGTCCATTTAGTCATAGACCTTTAGAAAACTTACAATGTAGCCCCTAGGATTAGTGCCTAAGAAACAGCCTGGCGAGTTTCGGCTCATTCATCACCTATCATACCATGAAGGGGAATCCATCAATGATTCTATAGATGACAAATTATGTCGGATTAAGTATGCTTGTTTTGATGATACAGTGGATATGATTGCCAAATTGAACTCGACAGGCCCCGTCTTTATGGCTAAACTGGATATAAAATCAGCATTCAGATTACTCCCCGTTAACCCCGTAGATTTTGAGTCATTAGGCTTTAAATTCCTTGACAATTACTATGAAGAAAGATGCTTACTCATGGGATTAAGTTTAAGTTGCCACTATTTTGAACTCTTTAGTACTTTTCTAGAATATATCGGTAAATGTGAAATAGGTGTTCAATCTATCAATCACTATCTTGATGACTATATTATATGTTCTAGTTCAAAGGTCGCATGTCTGACATTAATGCAGGGCTTTCTTAGTATATGTAATGAATTAGGTGTACCAATTGCAAGCGAAAAATACAGAAGGCACAGCTCAAGTAATTACATACCTCGGCCTCATAATAGACACAGTGCGTGGGCAAGTGCGGGTCCCAAAGGATAAGTTAGACAAAGCAATGGATTTAATTAACCAGACACTTAACTAGTTCAAATGTTCTGTCCGTTATCTCATTAAAGGACAAAGGATTTTGTTAACTAAATCGTAAATGACAATAGCCTCAGTTTGAGGCCCATGGCAGGCATTTGATGGTAAAAGCATATAGGCCTAAATGTTTAACATGTTTTCTTCCTCATCCCTTGTACATGTTGTATACTATAGTATTCCATGAAAAGTTTCCTCTCCCCTTGTATTATAGTATTCCTGAAAGTGTAAATCTACTAGCTGGCCAAAGGGCCTCAGATATATTGTAATCCCCTCTACGGTCAGCGGTAGAAGCCAATCACTGTTGAGCACTCATTTTGATATTTTTCAAATTGTAGGAATCATCAATTTTAGCTTTGGGAAACTGCTAGGGTTAAATACCCTGAAATATAATTGAAAATGTTTCAAAATGAGAATTATAAGTTGACTCTAAATGGGGAATATATTTGTATCTTATGTATTTGGAGTACCTTTTCCTGCTTATTTGAATCAAGGTATTTGTTTTATTGAATTAAAAAACATTTGTAATCAGTGGTAAATATGAATCACCCCTTGTTTTGAAATGTAGTAGTCCACTTGTGGACAAGAAACTCTATTTCAAGTCCAGCACCTGTTGAGCATGTCTGACTCCTGCTGTCAACCAGGATTAAAGGATTACAAAATTGCCAAGTCCTTCTGGGTGAATATATAGATCTCTGTACATACAGGAAAGCAGAATAATATTGGTGGTTGGAAGTGGATAAATAATTTTGATAAAGTTAGTTAGGACCTTGAAGTATTGAAGAAGTTGGACTTGGAATGACTTTGACCTAGGAAATGGATAAACTTGACTAGCCTTGATGTATACATCAGTAACATGCTGTTATCTTAAGGGCAATATGCAGTTTTATTTTGAGAATCTTTGTGGTGTTGATGAAAATGGAAAAAGAAGTATAAAGTTAAACATGGAAAATGGAATCTTACCTTCCATATTAAAAACTATACAAACCGAAATTAAAAAAGAAATAAAATTTAAATTTAAATTAAAATCTAAAATGAAAAATAAAAGAAATTTAAAATTTAAAACAAACATGAAAAAAATGGGGAAACTTAAGGAATAAGATTACAATCCCAAGCCAAAGAAATAGGCCTAAAGATAAACATGATAAAGGGACACCTGAAGGACTTGACCAAGTCTAAAATGACAATAGAAGTATCGAATTAATTTCACCGCACAAAAGAGGCCTGTCAATCAAAGTATAGGATAGGCTATTGTCTTCGACGAAAATAATAACGCCTGGAGATTTTTAGTTGTGCTTTTTATCATGTAAACACAAAGGGACTGTCAAGGATTGCAATTTCTCAAGTGGGGATTTTCTATACTTATTGACTCCAGTGAATAGAATAAGTGATGGGTTAACAAAATATTTTACTACGGATTACAAAATGCATTGTTATGCACGGACAGAACATTTGAACTGACTAACTGTCTTGCAAATAGTTAACCCTTTGTCGGCTACAATCACTTACTGGTTCCTTATCATTTTTATGCAAGGCTGTCAGTCCAGGAAGGGCATTTTGGGCGATTAATCAATTTGTGTTGTGGCATTCGAAAGAGTCATCACAAAGTGCGGATTACTAGGGAGGTTAAAAAGGATTTGATCATGTGGCGAACATTTTTGTCAGCATTTAATGGTGTAACCTTTTTGAAAGTTCATAATTGGGTAGCCAACGATGAAATTAATCTTTATTGTGATGCAGCCGGAGCCGTGGGATTCGGGACATTTTTCCAGGGCAAATGGACCCAAGGTAAATGGCTTACATGGGTTTTAAGAAAAGAATTGTCTATCGCTGCCCTAGAACTGTTTCCTATATACGTCGCGCTAAAGATATGGGGCAATGAGTTGGCTAATTCTCGGGTCCAATTTAAATCGGATAATCAAACAACAGTCGCCATTTTAAACAAGAAAACCTCTCCTTGTATGAATATAATGAGAATGGTGCGTGCAATTGTTCTTATTTGTTTGCGGTTGAGCATATCGCTCAAGGCAACATACATTGTACAAGGTCACAATAATTGTTTAGCAGACTATTTACCTCGTTTTCAGATGGCAGCTCTTCACAGCGCAGAGCTAACGGCCAGCAAAGTGGGTGTGGAACTTCCAGCAGATATCTGGGACGTCTTAATGTAGAAGCAGATAGGCTTTTAAACATTTCGATTTCAAAAAATTCGCACAAAACATATGATACTACTTTAAAAGCGTATGAAGCAATGTGTCATGAGACGGGTCTCAGTGCATCACTATCGATTTCACGGTCTAATCTTGTTGCATTTATTGCGCATCTTTCAATTTCTAACAAAAAAGCATCTACGATAAGTTCCTATGTTTCTGGCCTCTCATTTTTACATAAAAGTCAAGGTTTTGTTGACACAGCAGATTGTTTTATAATTCGGAAAATGATTGAAGGCTGTAGACGTGATAGGCCTGGTACCCCGGATGTCAGACACCCAATTACACATGCAATACTATGTCAGGCAGTAATTGATGTTCAAACTATTTGTGTATCAATTTATGAAAAATGTATGTTTCAAGCAGCAATGTTATTAGCTTTTTACGGGTTGCTCTTTGGCCCTTTTTACTTAAAACCATTTTGGTCAAAATGTTATGGTATTGTTTTAACCCTGGTCTAACCAGGCCCCTAAGGTTTTTCCCCGCAGCATAAAACGAAGCAACCTACCACCTTAGGTGGGGTTAGGGTAGGCAGTCAAAGTATGGGCCCGGGGGTATGGGGATGTTGCAACCCAGCGACATTTTTGAAAAAAATAAATTGCCATTTTGAAAAAATACGCATGCTAAGAGGCCGAAACTTGAAGGGTATGTTTGGATTATCATTTCTCTTCATTTTATGCAAAAAAAACCATTGAAATTCCGTTGTTTAGAAAAATTTTGATTTTGGTGGCCATTTTGCCAAATTTTTCAACCTGAAAGACCTTCATTACGCCAATATTACGTAACGCCTTGGCCGATTTGTGTGATCTTGGTATCGTTAGATAGCGCTATTGATAGCAAAACAAAAGTCATAGGGGGTCCAATCCAAAAATGTAGGGGGTTGTAACAACACCGTCCCCCCCCCCCCCTGGTTAGACGTGTTACAAAAAAGGTTTAGTTAGACCAACTTTGGTTAAACGATGGTTAAGGCAAATTATACATAAGGTTTTTCTTTATATGTCATTGTTGTTCAGTATTGTATCTCTTCTACTTTATCATTACATACATATTTTAACTGTTTTCTTTTAAATTACTTAGGTTCTAGTT
>JXSR01S071491.1:61895-80629 GCA_000969725.1 Ophiothrix spiculata
AAGTCAATAAATATTCAAAATAATCAATGCAGAATGATGTTAGATGATGCAACAGAAAACATCTTGTCCCATAATAGGTTTTATCATGTTTCAAATCCAAAAAAGTGTATATATTGAGGTTCAAAATGGCTAAAAAGGTATATTTCTACACACCAAAATATATCTCAAAAACGCATTAGCGCAGCATTAACGATATTAAATAACCCAAGTAACCCATGTTAATAAATTTAAAGGAATCATCTGTCCCCAAATTATTTCCCGCGAAATGTGAAAATCCAAAATAGTTACCAAAATTAGGCTCAAAATGGCAGCAAAGGAATCCTTTTATACGAGGAAACTGGTTACAGTGACCTTAAATTTACATTAAAACACAATTTCAAAATTTCAAATGTTCTGTTTACAAAGTAATGAATGAATATTGCTTAAGGGGCTACAAAAGAGACATACTGACCAAGCTCTGTAATTCACATGTATTAATATGGCCGCCAAAATGATATTTCCTAAAGTATGCGTATGTTGTAGGGGTATTTTGGTAGTCGTATTGGGTCTCTTTTTCGACGATATTTTTAATTTATAACATGTGAAAGACATTATTTGGTTACAAATGTTTTTGTGGAAGTACAAGAACCATTTTCATTAATTATTTTTAATATCAAATGTTTTTTATGCTATTTTGATGATGCTGTATTCCATCTCAAGTGAATATGCTGGACTTCGTTGTCAATGTCCATTTGATTTGTTGATACAAGTTAGCAACAATATTGTGAAGGGATGCTTATGTTGTAACCAATAAAGCCATTTTCATTATTTATTTTCAATAATCAATACATTTAATGCTGTTTTGAAGTTGCTTTAACATGTTTTTGTGCAAAGCGCACGGTGTTAGTGCTGACGTTTTAAGTCGTACATATGTATTTCTTTTTAATTTTAAAAATATAAATGGTACATCTTGAGGACAAATAATCTTAATGTTAACTAAAATGTTCCTCTGCATAGATATTACAGAATACTTCGCTTTCTTAAGGCTACTTTGGTCGATTTCATTGGAAATATGCCATTTTGGCGCCCATTTTGAAGTTGGCGCATTCAAATGATCTAATGTTTAGAGAGTCACATTATATACTTCATTAGCTTTAATTTGATACCAAACATGACATATTTATAACTCAAATGTGATCTGTCACACTTAACATGGCATGTAAAAAAGGGGGAACGGCTTTGACGCTAATAACAAAAATTGCTCAAGCGTGCATTTTAGGCATCATTCAGGTTCTTAAAGTACTCGCTCTAAACTACCAATTTCATCAAAAAAATTGCATATATACCCAACGTTACACTTATGCTATAATTTGGATGAAATCTACCTGACTATTTAGAGTGCTTGTTAATATAATTGCATTCTTTTAAAATCCATATAATGTAGCAGATAATTTGTGAAATACACTGATTCAAATAAATGAAATGCAAGATACAATTCATGAAGCGGGAAATCATAAAATTTTATACCGAATATACAGGGTGTCCCAATAAAAACGCAACGAACTTTGAACTTTTATTTTGAGAGAACAGAGCACAATGGTGAGCAAACGTTACAATAGCAATATAGAGTAGACCATTGGCGTTTACAGGATTTTTGTTTTGTTTATTTTGGATATCTGAATCAAAAGTTATTGCACATTTTGTAAAGACCCGAAAAATCTTGATGGTCCGATTTGTTAATCTGTAAAGATTCACCTCTGGTCACGTCATTGGGCACACAATGAATGGACATTGCTAAAAACAAATAAACGATTAGAATAAGCATAACTGGAACCCATTTCATGACATAAGGACTCAATTAAATGATGATCTGCTGATATTAAGGAGGTTCTTGCATCTGGTTTAGTCACCCTGTTGTGTCTCCTTGGCGGGCCAGATGAATCATTAACTTACTTGAGTTCTTAAACTCCTTTGTCTTCAGTTTTCTTCCGTGGTTTCAGTTAAAAACTTATTATTCGTTGATATCTTTCATTAGAATCCTTTTTTGCGTCTCTTTTATTAGCAAAAGTATCCTAAACTACCCGATTGTTGCATCAGAAGTAACATATTCAAGGAATATGAGAGTAAACGTACTTTAATTGAAAATTTTGACCTATTTAAACTAAAAATGAACTACTAATATCACTTAATGTTAGGTCAGGTTAGATTGGTTTGGATTGATTGTGCTCTAATTGGTTGCAGAATTCTCTTCATTTCATGTTTACATTTCTTTAGCTTGAAGTCTAAACTTACAAATCGGACCAAAGTAGACTTAAAGGGCTTTCTTAAATTCTTCATATCTTTGGACTGGAGTGGTAAAATGAAACGGGACAAAAAGCATGTTGTAGAGTAATTACTCTACTTTTGAAAAACATATATTACTATGAATTAATCTTTTAGCATCTATTTAAAAAAAATATTTGCTCGTTGCATTAATATTGGGACAAGCTGTATGAACAGAAAACGATGATTTAATATCTTATTTTATGAAATCAAAAAGTGTAAAATTCCTCGAAATATCAATTGCAAAAAGACATGTTAAATATACATATACATAAATCCATATCTCTTTCTTCATTTTACTTGGCTTGAAAAAAATTACACATTACACACCAAACGACGCTAATATGATAAATTCATATTGAGACATTGCACATCTTCGAGTTTGTTTTACTTAGGTAATCTTGAATTGACTAAATTTCAAAATTTCAATAAAAGTATGATCAAAGATTGGTCAATTTAATATCCGTCCATTTGATATTGCCTTAAGGTGAAAATAGTGCTCTTGAAAGTGCAAATTTATAAATGATATTAATAATAACTGTGGTCTTGTCCTCGGTATCTCTACGCAGCATCATTAATAATTTGTTTGTTGCTAACAATGTCAGACAAATGTTTAACCTAAATCATGATGTCTATTGTATAAAGCTCTGCGTCTTGCCATCGATCCATATGTATTTATTAAACAACAATATTGAACGGAACATATGGCGTAGCAAGTGCGCTCTTAACAAGAAAAAAATATTACATTCTCAATGTCTCTGAATAGTGTAAAATACAAACAGTGTATTAAAATGCGTTTTTAACACTGTATATGAATTGTGGCTGTTCAATAATAATATTATTTTATAATAAAAATAATGCCATAATACATTGCCCCCATATGAAATGATTTAATGGTCTCAATGTAGTTAACTAAGACATTTTCATTGCGTTCTGTTCTCCCAGCATTATCCGTGAGATTCTTTAGTCGATGAAGCCTATGACATGTTAAACAAAACCAAATGACAATTAAAAAACAGAGAATTGTCGAGGGAAAAAATGAAAACATTGTCACATTGCCTATTCATGAGACATATGATCAAAATGTTTGGTAGTTTGAAAATATTGAATTAATACCATCTTATTGAAATAATCATTTCCTCATCAATCACCCTAAAATTTTAACCATTGTGATGCTATTTTTTTTTTAATATGGCACCTATTTCAAATATTGAGATTTTTTTATAGATTATTATTCGACTACAAAAAGTCATATCTGTAAACACCAACAATAAAAAAAAAAATCATTTACTAGATTCAGAGGTATACTCCTACTGAAAACTTTCAGTTTAGTTAAGCGTCGAGTGTGCTGAATCTGTCTAAAAAATAAACAGATAAGGTAATCTCACATGCTATATATTGCGAAATATATTTGTTCTTTCTTATCTTCTTTTTCTGAGAAGAAGGGTGGTTTTGCGCATCGTGTATGTTACGTTATACGCTGAGTAAATCTATTGTAGATAGATATCATCAAAATATATCAGACGATACTTTGCAAGAAAGAAATTGATCTACCCATTTCAGCTGTACAGGGCTGATGTGTTTCAACAAAACTTGATCTTTTAACAAAAGCTAAGTTTTATTTATAACTATATGATATTAGTAATGTATTATTATTATAGTTGGGACATTAATACGTCAAGCGATCGTTATCAGTTAAAGATACAGAGTTACGTTATAAAGCATCTGTCTGCTTTCAGGACCATGGCTCTAGTGCATACGATATGAAAAACTGGTTTATGAATAACATAAAATTCACTGATCAATGCCGTACCTGACCTTATTTTTAGAAGTTTATTAAAACACATTTCATATATGTAGCTATACCAGCCCGTATGAGCCTAAATGCAAGACACTTCATGTTACAATACAGGTGAAAATACATGTCAAGGTCGTAATGTACCAACATTTATTTTTGAAGATTCACAATCCTTGTGCTTGTTACAAAATACCAGCAAAGTTTCATTTCAACAAAATGATAGGAAATAGGAAACAAATCTGCATATTTTTAGACAATCAACATAATATAGGGCTTACTGATCGTAAAACGCGTTAATTTCAGTTATACTTTTAACTCCCTGACAAACTTTGACGGACCATAATATTTGACTTCTTGAAATCGAGTAATTTTTATTGTGGTGTCATTTGAGTCCTTAAATCATGTTTTTTGCAAAAAAAAACAAAAAAACAACTGGAAATGTTAAGAGGCTGCATTTACGGCTGCTTTGGGATGTACGGTCACATATGCGGTAAACAGTTTATACTACACACTGGATATTTTAAATATTAGATATCAGCCGAAAGAAGATACGCTAGAACATATACCTACATGACACTTTTTAATAACACCTCAGTAGGCCTGCTTGCAAGAATGAATTTATTGATTATGCCTTTCTTTTTCTGCGGGATATCACTAGGCATATTAGATAAGTTTAAAACATAATATCTACGCAGTATAGGAAGCTTATCAAATCAGACTAAGAAATGGAAGACCTGCATTAGTACAGTTCAAAATTGAAATTACCAAATTGTATACATAATCTTTGGCAGTGTGTGTGTGTGTGTGTGTGTGTGGGGGGGGGGGGTGTTGGCAAGGGGGCATCCCCCCCCCGTCCCCCCCTCCCGAAAAAAATAATCAGAAGCTTTTAGGCGCAAAATTTCTCTCAATTGCCCCTTTTTTTTTTAATTTTCACATAAAACTTACACATTTGCGCGCTTAGAGCGTATTTCACTATTAAATATCATAGTTTAACCGAAATAAACAAATGTGTTCGAAAAAATTTGAGATGCTGGTGCCGCCGCTGAACATAATCAATGAATAAGGTAATATGTTGCGCTATGTTACCACATTAAAGCATGTTTTAGTCAATATCAGCCTGATATCCATTTTCGTTCCGCTGAAAGCATCATTATATATTATATCGATAGCAAACATAAGGCTTTACTATAATGTTGATGTTTTTTCACTAAGGAACGTGTTACATAATTATGACATCATAAATACTTTCGGATAGGAAAACCAGGCATAATGGCCGTTATGGCAAAAATGGCCACCATAAATTATACTATAAAAGTTCTAAATTCTTGATTGTCATCAGGATTTTGCTAATAAAAAAGGAAAGGTAAATAATGATTCCAACATGTCTTGTAAGTTTGAGTCCTATAGCATGCGTGCATTTTTCAAAATCCGGGGATTTCACTAACCCCCTACACCCCAAGTTTGACGGCCTACTGTAACCCCACCAGGAGGTAAAACCCACCAGGAGGTAACAGATTACTTGGGGTTGCACTCCCCCCCCCCTCGGAGGACGAGGGTTATCTATCAAGCTCTTTAATTATTATGACTAGAATATAATTGAATGTACACAACTTTTGTTTAACACGTTTACACTAAAACCAATCAAAATTAACCAATACATGCATTGCTTATAATAATATAATACATTGCTCTCTCTATATATAAAGATAAATAAAAAAAAACATTATTTGATTTAAATAGTGTTGTATATGGTTGTATATCAGATTCGAAATGTTTTCAAACTTTAATGTAAGCTACACAAAAAATATATAATTTTTTTCCCTTTTTCTTAGTTTTTCTGGTGAGTTTTGGGTATATCAAATATTTATTTTTTGTTTAGTTTACTTGGGTTTTTGAGTTACAACAAAAAAGACCGGCCACAAAAAGCTACAGTTGCACAATTTGCTCCATCGCCCGGTTGAGTATTTTTATATTGATAACAATGAAAAAAAAGTACTCAGAACTAAAGATACAAGTCTCTCTGTTTATCACTTGTTTTCTTACTGTTAAAAATTCAACATCTATTTCATATCTCTTGACTATTTGGTACTATAATAGCTTAGTCTGACGAGACTTGATCCGCGTCAAATAACCGGTATTAAGTGATTTGTGCGTTCTATTAGACATATTCTTCATTAAACGACTACCTTGAAAACATTAGTCTGCTAGCTATTAAGAGTAACCGGTGTTTGGCCTAGTTAAAGGTTTTGGTATCAATCGTACATACAACTATTAAGACAGAATGTGGCAGAAAAGTTTCGGTGTCGTAATCAAAGATGGTCACAAGAAGAAGCATTTGTCTAGGATTGATTGCAGATTACATATTGTTGAATATTATTATCTATTTTTTAATAAATCCCTTTTGAAACTAATTTATTACCTAATATACGATTAAAGACATTGGCTACGATATCAAATCTGAAAATTAAACTTTCCGTGTCTTTAATGCATTTTTCCAACTACTAACTTATATCCATATCCATTTTTGTTAAAGCAATAGGCCTACTATAAAGTGTTAAAAATGAAGCGTCACATGTCACCAATGACTTTTGATTTTTCGGGCTTATTGGGTTTGTTTTTTGGTAGATATGAATACCCTCTAAACGATTTGTCTTAAATATGCTTACTTTTTCTGTTATCTCGTTTTGGCTATTTGTTGAATTCGGGATCATTCCACATGTATTAGTATATGAAAGGATGCATGTGCCTTTCATCCATATTTCGGTGGCAAAACAATCTCTTGATAAAATATACTTGAAAACGCTCTTAGATAGTCACATTCCTTCATTTTATGCTGTTTTACTGTAAACCATTTTTTGATCAAAATCTTATAGTATTACTTAAAATTTGAACTATTATCTATGCTTTGATTTTTAAATCGCAGGCGATTTTAATGGTCGTGTTTTGGGCATCTATCAAACCATTTTTGTTGCAAATATCATGCTCTTGATTGTATTTAACATTTCTAATATGAAATCATTTTAAAACGACAAGCATACTTATTTGACTTAAAATTTAGATAAAATATAAACACTGTCGACAGTCGACAACTCAACTGGCGGTGACCATGTTTGTTGAAAATATCATGCTCTTCTATTTAACATTTCTAATATGTAATGAAATCATTTTATAATCGACAAGCATACATTTTTACATTAAAATTTAGTAAAAAAAAGAAACACTGTCGACAGTTTGCCGAAGAATAAATTGTGTGGAAAATGTCTTTTTAAGAACAAATTATTAAGTTGTGTTAGTTTGCATGCTTGTTATCATGTATTCCTTGATCCAATGAAGTTTTTATGATTTTCATATCCATATGGAATCGTGGCTAATACCTTGAAGACGCCGCTACAAAACTCAACCGGCGGTGACCGAACCGGCGGTTTAAAATAAAAACCATAGCAACCGACCAGAACCGACAATAAAAGGTAGTACTAAATATCGATAACTATCACCTACAGTGGCGCAGCCAGGGGTGGGCAAGGTGAGCAATTTGCCATCCTTGGAAATTTTTTGGAGACATTTTGAAGACCTGGGAGAAAAATAAAGGGGCAGGAACTGCCTTTTCCCCATAAAATAACGACAATTAGAGCTGAAAATCGCTAAAAATTAGGTTGAAAACTTCATAAAGCAAAACATTTGGCGATTTTTCTTGAAAAACTCGGCCTAGTCGGCCCCTTGGAACCCCTGTATTGTCACTCGATAAAATTCATTGGAGATATCTTGGGTGGTTTGCCCAACCTTGGAGAAAGGCCTGGCTACGCCACTGATCACCTATAGTGTCTTGCTTATTCTAACTGCATATTTGCAAATATTTTCAGTAGCAACTCATATTTTCTTTAGAACTAATTTAAAGAGGATCATGTCTTGTTTGATCCTTGAAACGTTTTTAAAAATCCTCATATTTACTTGATAGCTCAAAATCCACGCTCACTAGATTTTTGTTGCTTGTATAAACCTGGCTATCCTTAAGTCTCTGATATTTTATATAATGCAAATAAGGACAAAATATTTCAACAAAACAGATATCTATTTCTTTGAAAATACTATATATTACATATTATTATCAAACAATGAGTTATGAACGGAAAAAAACACTATTAAGGTTCACACCTTGTATTTCGGCAATTACTTTGTTTTACGAGCTGAAGTCGTATTCATTTGCAAGGTTTAGCGGACATATACATATACTTTGACCGAATTTCTGTTAAAACTTTAGAAATGCGTCAAAACTAAACCAAGCAATCAACTTAACCTATTACTTTTTATTATTTACTGTTAGATGCAGATTTCTCGATTCAAGTTCTTGCAGTAAATTAATCAGGCTTAAAACTTACAGAACATAAAAGAAACACCATTTCCCTTCTTTATAAGCAAATAAACCCGTCAAAAATCCGATATTTAGAACGTTTACAGCAAAATGTTGATTTGGTAGCCATTTTTGCCCAAAATCTGGATTTTTCCGACTCGCAAGTACTTATGACGTCATAATTACATAACGCCTTGGTCGATTTTCATGATTTTGGTATCAATGGATAAAGGAGACCCTTCTCTATCCCCCCCTCCTAAGGTTTTCTCCCCGCTGCATAAAAACGCAAAAGTAACCGACCCCAGGCATTTAGGTAATCTCTTTTACATGCTTTGCGGTCATTTTGATGAAAAAATTAGGGAGGTACCATCTAAGGTGGGGTTAGGGTAGGCCGTCAAAGTTGGGGTGTAGGGGGGGGGTGTTGATGAAGCCCCGGAAAATTTTAAGTCGCCATTTTGAAAAATATTTGCATGCTATGAAGCTGAAACTTGCAGGGCATGTTAGAATTATCATTTCCTTTCTTTACAAGCAAAAAACCCGACGAAAATCGGTCATTTAGAACTTTTATAGCAACATTTCGATTTAGGTGGCCATTTTGCCAAAATCCCGATTTTTCCGATTTTCGACCTTTATGACGTCATAATTACGTAACGCCCTGGCCGATTTTTGTGATCTTGGTATCATTGGATAGGGGAGGATCATATCTATCTATTAATAGCAAAACCAAGTTCATAGGGGGTTCTATTCCAAAAATTTAGGGGGGGTGCATCAACCCCCCCCCCCCTTGGGTAGACGTGTTACAAAAAATAGCCTTGGTAGACGAGGGATAAGGTATATCAACTTTTAGCACTCCAATTTATATTTCATAGGGATGGTAAATTGATAACAAAAATTACAAAAATACGTTGGTAAGACAAGGGTTACGTATCGAAAGAAAAACCATAATCACAAAAAAAAACACCAATAAAGAAGTTCAAAAACATTTCAAAATGCATTTTTTGTTTCTTTCTTGTTTAATCTAAAAATGTTTTTCACCTCGTTCTTGTATTAAAAAAATGCAGCACTTTTTTCATTAAGCAGAATATTTCTGCTTTTTTGATCTTTTTATAGTTATTCCTTTTGGTTTTCCGCAGGACAAAATAATCAGAGATAAATTTAGGTCACCTAAACAATCATTCATTTACTTCTCTAAGTTAAATGCACATCACGCCCAGCTTTTCAAGTGTCAACAATACAATTATGCGACTGTCTTTTTTCGTTTAAGATATGGTGAATATCCTTTATGAGAAGATGCTTCGGTCAATTTGTGCCTGTAAAAGCTTGATCGCAGGAATTGACTATGGCATTTGATTGATTTATATACCTGCATTAAAAACCTTTCAGTCCTGCTTTGTTGTTAGTTTTTATAACATAAAAAGAAATTTCGCCACCAAATAAGTGGACAGCATGCGTGCTATGTGAATTTAATGGGAAATAATGGATATTAAATACGCTTCGCGAAACGGTAGGTCAGTCACGTTTTTACCCAATACAGTGTGTCCCAGAATAAACCTTACAATCTTTGCGTGCAATTTTCATGGGTTTAACGGATAGTTCAAAAGTATATAAAGATTTCATTTTATAGCCCATGAATTGAACTTTTAGATACCATTTGTTTCATTTCAATCGGTAATGTACAACAAAAGTTACGCTTTGTCAAATAATTGAATGTAAAATTTACTGGTCCAATTTCACGAGTTTGTAAGTTCCACTTGAATGAAGCTCTATTGAGTATTGTCATTGATTTGTTCACTCAACCGTAACGATGTTTACCTAGTTACTACATACATGCTTTTTTATCTATGCCGAAAAAATGAATAAATTTGATGTAAAAATAAGACAGATATGATAAGTTTTCCAAGGTGAATCATTTTTATTCCATTCAGAAACACCCTTTTACTTTATGGCCAATAATCATGAAATTGGACCAGACAAAAATCCACCCAAAAGTTTGATACAACATAACTTCGGTTGTATACTACTCATTGAAATGAAACAACGGTATCTAAAAGTTCAACTCATGGGCTATACAATGCAATCTTTACATACTTTCTGACTCTCCGTTAAACCCATGAAAATTGCAAGCAAAGATTGTAAGGTTTATTCTGGGACACCCTGTATAAGAAAGCAAAAGAATAATAATGCATTTTTGCTGTGTCCGCTGTAGTGTCAAGCATATTCTTACTGCAGTACTTTGTTTTTATAGACGTTGAATTGAAAATGCCATTAAAACACGTCATGAAAAAGGATAAGCTTCATGAAAACTACTAAAAGGTTTTTTTAAACATACCCATATATCCGGTAGCTCAATAATCACATTTAGTGGAGCTTTTGTTTGTGTAAACTCAACTATCCCAAAGGCTGTGTTATTATACAAAATGCAAAGAATGTGAAAAAGGAGTATAACAAGCAAAACAGATATCAGTTTCTTTGAAAGCCCTATTACATATCATCTGTAAACATTTAGTTATAAATGAAGAATAACGCTATTAAATCCTACTAACGGCGTCCCGGCGATATACACAATTCCTTTGCAAAGTTTACAGGACGATAAATTTAAGTCACTTTTTATAACTATATGCTTTGTGTTTTATTTACAGTTAGAAAATACTTGTATTTTAAAGTTAGTGGTTATAAGAATTTGTGTTTTATTTATTTCTTGTTAAAGTAGTAAGCTTATTCTAGTTTCGGCGAAGCAAATTTCTGTTACCGCCTGTCTCGTAATTTATATGTTAGCCTTCGTCCTGAAGGGGGTGGTGACTATCCCCAAACGGTTGGTCGTCGATTGTACCCAAACACAAAACAAAGCGACCCTTGGCATTTAAGGCGTTTTCTCAGAGATGCAAAATGTTCATTTTTTTCATAAAAATTTAGTATTTGGTAGATGTATTTACAACTTTAAAAAAATGGTCACCACGCTTGTTTTTGCGATACAGACATTTAAAAAAGTATATAATTTCACAAAAATATCACTCGATAATTATCACACAAAGTATAGGAAAAGCTCCAAAAAGTCAATTCAAGTATGTGGTTTTAAAATAGTTAATGCTCCAAAATTGACACTAAGATTGTAATTGATACCCTACAAGTCAAAATTAACATTGTAATATGTTGTGGAAGTCATTTTGGCTGCCATCTTGGATTTCTCAAAATGCTCAATAATGCGAATTTTGCATCATTCAGTTCTAGAATCTATGGGTCTCAAAGATTCAGAATCAGTCAAGAACTTTGCGGACTGCATTTTGCAGTCGAGCCCAACATCACGGGTTTTCCCACAGACTATAGGGAGTAACTACACTTTGATGAACTTTACCCGACTTCCACAAGTCAAGTATAATTCAGTTGAATTTGTTTCTGAATAACTCTTTGCAGGCGTTTGGACGAATGAATGAATGTAAATTGTGAATCAAAAAAAATAAAAAGCAAACAAACAATTTTACCAAAATTATGACCTTTGAATATGTGACTATACGGGTGCAAGGAGATTGAAAGTCACATTCTATATTGCTGTAAAAATGAGATCATGAATAAAAAACGACTGCATGAGATTAAAAGAATTGTTTTGTGATCACATACTGACAGTTACCGTTACAGTTACAAGTGTCGTTTTCGTGTAGTAATATGGCACATTTGGTAGGAGAAAGGGATAGTCAGAAGTACAGGTCGTGCCAGAAGCAAATCGACAGTGGATTATTGTATAATCAACCACTGTGATTTTAGAGCCAATCTTGTAAGTGATATATTTATAATCCATTAGTTTAAACAAAAATTGTATTATAACATTCTTAACTAGTCATCTGATTAATATAATTGAAACTTTAAAACGTTAAATACTATAAAACAGGAAAACATTCCGTACTGTTCGTGTCATTTTGGAATAAGGTCGCATTATATCATACGTAAGTTTGTTTTTAAGTGATCACAAATGCATTTATCGTTTTTATCTATTCGAATAAAAAGACAATCACACGTTCCAAAACAAGTAAAACTAATCAAGTTTTCTTGGGAAGATATTATTTATCTATTACACTATTTAATAATATTCTTCATTCATTTTTTCATTCGAGTATCAGCCCTAAATTTAGTCACATCTACACGAAATTGGTCAAGTAGACTGTTGTATATGAAAAAAAAAGTTCCTCATTAAAAACAACTTGAAATATAATTTTATGCAAAGGTATACAACAACAAAAATAACAACATTTTGATAACAATTCACTTGACAAGGGTAGGCAATTTCGTATCATCATGTTGTTGTTGTTTTTTTTTTTACTTTACTGTTCTAATTCCAGCCAAATTATTTTTTTAATATCATATTTTGTGTTTCTCATTCAGTTTCAATTGTTAATGAGTCTATAAATGTTGCAAACGAAAACAGCTAGAATTTATAAGAAACATGCATGCGTTGTTTGTGTCGTTTCGTAATATGCTAGCACTAAGTTTCCTGCGGCAAGAAAGCAAATGTAAACAAACATAAATCCAATTTCAAACATAAGAAAACAGTTCTTGTTTCTTAACGTATCAGTCTTCATCTGATGGATTATGAGACAGTTTTTTATTTCACGCGGGAGTTGTTAAACATCTCGTGACATGTATAAACACAAGACATCTGTTAGGTTTAGAACAATCAAACTTCTTAAGTAAAACGATACTGAAAAAAAAAGTACCACTACTCCTTCGCTTTTGTATTAAAATCATCCAAAATCCTTCAACGTCTTAAGTAAATGGCAATAGTACATTTTGAACATTAAGGATGCATTAAGCAAGTATTGATAGAGTTAACAAATAAGTTTTAGCAAAGTCATAAAAGACGAAAAAAGTCTTTAAAATAATTGAAAATGTATGACAGTTTTTATTCGACTGGGTAGAATTCAGTTGATAACGGTTCATGATTAAGTAACTTATTTGAAAAAGAGATACATGTAAATGCGCTTATCATGATTGCTAATGACAAATGCTAATAAATGAATGCTATCAGATGTTCTGTAATAAATGTATTTCAGTGAGCAACAATGAGCATTGGAAGTACATTATCTTTTAATACGGGAAATTAAAGACTTTTATAAGATAAACTATTTCGGTAAATCTTAATAACATATATTATTTTTGGTTTTCAGATTTGTGCTTGTATCTTTATTCGTTTCTGTATTAGGTATCATCTACAGGAAGACAAGAAGACTGGCTATATGCATGTAAACTTCTCAAAAAAGATTGGAAACTTTTTAGCCGCCTATATCACATTTGTTTGAACCATGTTTATCTATTTGATACATTATTTGATTAGCTAGCAATCTCTTCTTTAATATGACATCAAATTAGTTACAAGAGCTTGTTTTATGACTGAGTAATTCCACTTTCTTAGCAGGTAGGTCACAGACAGTGTTTGACAAAATTAATTTTGATTTTGATGCTGTTGCTTATTTTGAGACATTTATTTGCTTAATAATTCATTTTTTTTTCTGTAAATGCTTTATTAATCATCTATAAACCATCCAACTGATACCGACTGTATTGAATATTATGTTAAGCTTTTCTATTTAAAGTTTTCTTTTGAAAAAAATGCCGGAGATACCGTGCTAAAATACACATTGCTGTGTCATCTTTAATAAAATGATTATTCCTTGTTTGTTGTTGTTGTAATTCGTGTACTTGTTTGTTTTCATTCTGTGGTTTAATATTAAGGTCCATGCTGAAAATAAAAAAAAACATTGGGGAAAAATCCGAAGATGTATTTCATCAAAATGACCAAAAAGGTGTAAAAATCCGAGAGTCATTCAACAAGATCTACCAGTTGTATCATGATTTTTATTTTATTGAAGATAGCTGGTTTACAATTGGCACAAATACAGCTATACATTCAGTCCTGTATAAATGTTATCTACAAATGGTTAAAGAATTATTATATCCATATCATTTATACATTCCTATTGGTAACCTGAAAACCACAGTACAGGTATGGTAAACCGGAAACAGTGAAATATTAATGACATAAATTATCATGTTGAGCTAATGTGTGAAAAAACCATCTATGTACTCAACAGTTCAACCAGTCATTTGTCACTGATGAAGTAAATTTGATACTGATAGATCTTACTCAGAATCCCAATGAGGATGTCTTATACTCTCTCAGGGTCTCTGTAGCGTGACTTTTCCAAGTGCATTTTATATAAAAAACAACAGTTTACTAGATCGCATTTTTCTATAAAAAATGAATTTAGTTCCCCTTTTGATATAAAAATGATTTTATTAAGGTCAATATCTTCGTAAACTGTGTCTTCGGTGATTTTTAATAATATTGCTGCAGTATTTGTTCATATTATTGTCGTGCTTGTGAATGCAACCATTATTTTCAGTTTGAGTCACCTTTATTAGTCATCCCATGTAAATTGAAGGTCATCCTTATGTTTTCTAGAATTGTCACTGTATAGCAATACTACATGACTATATTATGGCCTTTTCAATTCACTTAATGATGCACATATTTTAACCGTTCCCGGTGTACCAAACCTTACTGTGGTTTTCAGATCAACTGCAAAAATTAAGGAAAGCTATGATAAGCTATTTCAAATTTCCTATCATTATCTTAAAATGAAACTTTGCTGATATTTGTAGTTAGCACAAGGATTGTGAATCTGTCAAAAAATAAATTACGACCTTAACATGTATTTGTAGCGCAAAATGAAGTTTCTGTCATTTACAGCGGATGGTAACCACTACTTAAGATACGGTCACACTGTCGTAAGAACAAACGATTCGTACGATTCATTTAAGAATGAGGTTCGTACGACGTTCGCACGGCGTTCGCAAGAAAATTCATATAATATTTGGCACACTAATCAAGTCTCATCGATCTGGCGTCGAAATGTTTCAAATTCGCCAGCAAGCAACACCGATTTGTAAAAAAAAAGTTGATTTAAAAAAAACACACCTCTGAATTCAATACGCAGATCTTGGGTTTCCAAACCGGAAATCAATTGAGCCCGAAATTTAATCCCACAATGCACTGATAAAGCATAACGATGTACCCAAATAGGCGTGAAATGGATGCGCACTCCATCCATTCCAAACAACAATTCAAATTACCCGCTGTCATGTATGGATTGCATGAGCTAATGTCACGGCTAATTAGTTTTACAGGCAAAACTGTGTTTGGGCTAAAATTTCGGTACAGATTGACTTCCTGTTGCAAACCCTAAATCCACGTATTCTTGCTAATTCCTGAACGACACACTGAGGGTACAACCACACACACCATGAATACATCAATTATAGCACAAGGATTCGCTCCAGACCGCGGGCTATTCAATTTCAGCGTAATGGCACACAATAGCATTATTGGCCCGTTGGATACCGTATAACAGTAACCAGTGATTCTCTACTCATTTGGTACTGATGATGGCTCTCTGCGTGTAATCGATCAGTTTAAAAGAATTGAATTAAGAGGTAATTTTTTAAAATCAATTTTTTTTTTGAAAATCGGCGCGGCTTGATATTGAACTTGATATATTCTGACTACAAATCGATGATACTTTGTTTGTGTGCCAAAAAATATCAGAAAACGTTAATTTATTTCATTACATATTATTTATATTTATTACATATAAATGAAGAACTAATTGTACACTTGCAAGAAATAAGAGAACTTTGTACAGGGTGTCCCAGAATAAACCTTACAATCTTTGAGTGTAATTTTATTGAATTTAACGGACGGTTAGAAAGTATATAATGGTTGCATTGTATAGCCAAAGAATTTAAATTTTAGATACCGTTTATTTCATTTCAATCGGTTATGTACAACAAAAGTTATGCTTTGTCAAATTTGGGTGTAACATTTTCTGGGCCAATTTCACGATTTTGTAAGTTCCCCTTGAATGCAGTTCTATTGAGTACTGTCACTGATCTGCTCACTCAACTGTTACAACGTTTACTAATATAATATGCACATACTCTCATTTATCTGTGCTGAAAAAATGAACAAATTTGATGTAAAAATAAGACAGATATGATACATTTTACAAAATGACCCAGTTTGATTCCATTCAGAAACATCCTTACTTAATGGCCAATAATCATGAAAATCCACCTAAATATTTGATAAAACATAATTTTTGTTGAACACTACCAATTGAAATAAAACAAACGGGTTCTAAAAGTGAAATTCATTGGCTATAAAATGCAACCTTTACAAACTTTCTGACTATCAGTTAAACTAACGAAAATTACACGCAAAGATTGTAAGGTTTATTCTGGGACACCCTGTATGCTGTTTGTGATCATTTTATATAGTTAGCATTCCAGTAGTTATTAGATTTAGTTGTTTGTGTTCACAAAAAAACCCAACAACAACAACAATTTCCGACTATGGAAGTTATTGTCTTTTACAAAGCTTCAACATCTTTAAGGAATTAGATACCAACATGACAAAATGTAAAAGTGTTACTTATTTGCTTGCATTTGTTTAGTGTAAAACGCAAGTTGGAAGCGAAAAACGAAAGAAACAGCAATAGTTTGATCGTTTTCATCTTTATGTTTTGTTTTCGCATTCATTCCCAAGTTAATAACTAGTCTACATGTTGCACAACTACATGTATATAGCTGGAAATTATATGAAACAGGCTTGTTTGTGTCGTTTCGTAATATAAAAAGCGATAACTTTCCTTTGGCAAGAAAGGCAAAATGTAAACACACATGAATCCAATTTTAGACATTAGAATAATAGTTCTTGTTTCAGAAGGTATCAGTCTCCGTCCAATGGATTACGAGCCTGCAGGATTTACATATCACGCGGGAGTTGATAAACATCTCGCGACATGAACCAGACATCTGTTGGAGGCTCTATTTTTGTTGAAAACAAAACAAATCAAACAAAAAATATACAACAAATAATCAAACTTTGGCAATAAACAGCTTTATAAAGTATCATCATACTTTTTCTTCTCTGAACACTCTATTCAATGATGCAAGGGATAATAGGAAAGTGAACATTAGCAGGCATTGTTGTTAGTAAAATGAGTACGTCATAACAATGCTAGGACAAGAAAGTATGTATTACATAAATGAAGGAATCTGACAGATTTTGACTGAGCCTTATAAGCACTCCATTGAAAATGGCTAACGACTTACCAATGTATAACATTTTAAACAAGAAATAAACTCCGCTCATACTGGTAATTGTAAAGTTAATATATACGGTATGTATGGTATCAAATATTTTTGTAAGTAATACATTTTGGCCAACAAAAATGGCCATTTAATATGCATTATATCTTAAAACGGGAAATTAAAGACCATTATACAGGGAAACTAAATGTGTTCGGTAAACTTTAATAATATCATTTCCTGTTTTTGATAGCGTAATATATATAATTTTTGAAAAGGAAATAAATGCAATCATTATTACTGCTAATAACAAATGTTAATTTGTAAATGCTTTTAAAGGTAAATTTAATTGATCTCGGTGAATCAAAATGAGCAATTAAGGTGCGTAATGTTTTAAAACGGGACATTAAAGCCTCAGTAAATGCTATTAATACACATATATCATTTTTTGTTTTCAGAGCTTTGTTTTTATCGGTATTTTTTTATTTTGTTGTAGTATCTGTACATCTGCAGGCAGACAATACGACTGGCTACACGCATGCAAATACTTTGTCGTTCATTTGTGTAGTTGCTTTAATGTTCATTGGTTAGCAATTACACATGTATACCAGTTGTATTGTAAATGTCTGTCTGTTTGTATGTAACGAACGGAGTGAAGTTTCTGTTTTCTCATGAAACTTTGAGTACGATCCTTAGTGCAGTTAGACGGCATTTTTGGGTGTTTCTAGAATGATTTAAATTACATTTTGTACCAAACATTCTGAACAAATGAAGTGTTATGGTATTTTATTTTTCAGACTTTCAGCATGATTTTATATCTAAAAATGGCTGATTACCGTTTTCGTGCAGTTTTGAAATGCTTGAATCCCGAACGATGATAACTCAGGTATAATTTAGACCATGGTGTAGGTTCCGATCACATTCTCATCTCCCAGGGCTCAACCGGAAGTCAATTTTTATTGCCAAATGAAAGCCCATATTTTCCTGATTATAAATCCAAAATTTCACCTCAAAATTCTTTATAGTTTTAGAAATTAATATAGCACAAAATGTAAAATCAATTGGTATACCTATTTTCCATTTCTTTTGTATTCACATAACATCTCTAGGGTTGTATGCTTTCTTTTGCCAGGAGAAAACAAGACACAG
>JXSR01S071491.1:87052-107079 GCA_000969725.1 Ophiothrix spiculata
CTTGTCCCCAGAGTCTGCTCGATCCAGCGTTGAGTATCTGTACGCTCCATCCATCGTGTTTCTTGATCGCTAGATAGAGCGCACTGCTCAATGCAGCAGTACGCTCGATCGAGCGTGTGGCCCCGACTGTTAGTGTTCATCGTCACTGCTCGGTATTTTCCATGTTGAAAAATACCCCATCCCCTATCACTTTGATAAAGTTTCAGTGAACTATCTTGCATTATGCAGATGCCACATGTTCTCTTTTATCATTCAGCCTTAATATGGAATATTTTTTTAACCAAGGTGTCGTCTTTTAAATATTGACCTCATAGTCGTATTTGTTTGGTTAAAATTCATCTCAAGCCTCCTCTCAGGGTTAAAATCTCAGATAATTTTATAATATTAAAATATGTCTTGATCCTATGTAAGCAATAAGGAAGTTAATTAAAACGCCACAATTTGTAAATGTATACGTTTTAAATTAGACCCTCTGTTTGTTTCAAGGCCTTTCAACATTAATTTCGATTTGTCTGTTGCCAGAACGCGTGAAAAATCAAAATTGTCAACAGTTGATAACTTTATGTTCTTTTTTCGAATAAACTGTAGTTACTTTGATATACAACATTCTGCTTTGAATCATATCAATCATGATATTGAATATCGAAAGGACATACACATGTTTCACATTATGAGAAAAAATCTAAAAGTAGTTAGATGTAAAACAGTCAAACTAAAAATCTGGTCAAAAGGAGGTGATATAATGTTGTTATCTCGGAAAAGAAAATATTATACTCGATCTTAATTACATTTTAGTATTTTTTTTTTCATTTTTAGTTAGCAGAAGGAAAATGGGAATTATTGTAAAGTACTCGATCTAAAATTTATAGTTCGCGACAATCATTTATTAATATTGCATTTGTTAATTTTCTATTTCAGCAGAATGTCGGGCGAATGTTCACCTCTGTCAATAATGTTAATATAGAACACATTGATAATCATGTATATTTGTTAAACTGCAATAATGAATTTAAAACATATCGTAACTCTGCGCTTTGCAAGGCAATATTTTGTTTATTTACACACCGCAATTATCAAATTGACAATATTGGCAATAACAAATGAAACAATTGCCGTATACATTTAAATGTCTTTATATGTCGGTAATATAAACGTAGCTTCTTTTATTATAAATATTTATTTACCGTAACGATATTAGTCAACATAATAAACTACATATTTCATTAGCAAATGTCACATTACTTCTCAGTGGCGTACTCAAAGTGCCCAAAGAGGGAGGCAAGTTCGGTATGCTAGTCAAGGAAAGAGGTCCATTCGGGAATCTGGACAATAACAATATAAAAGAGGTAAAAAGAGAAGAACAATAGTTTGAAATGTAATAAAATTGTTGAAAAAAAATGTATGTGCGCTTGTGAGACTTTTGTTTGCTTGTAAGTTTTCCAAAGCTACATCAATACATTTTAGGTGTCCTTTTTTAGTTTAAGTCTTATGTCATTCGGGGGTAACTGATGTTTGTGCCCCACCACTCAGAAAATCCTGGGCACGCAGGGTTACTTCCTGCTATTTCAAACTCTACAAATCTTAATATTTAATTGGCTTCTGCGTAATAATGTATATATTTATCTATTTTTACACCATACCTAACCATTGGTAGCGAAACCAAACGAGAGTTACAATCCATAATGGTGGAATTTGCAATAAAACTGGACTGCTGTAATGAAGTTCGTTTCTTAAACCTTTGTCTTCCTGAGCCTCTATTTTTTTTGTAACACGTCTTCTTTGGGATTGGTGGTTGTTTGGTACTATAGTATAGAGTAGGATCTCCTCTTTCCATCAATACCACATGACAAACAATCTAAGCTTTACGTATTCGTGACGTCTCAAAGTATTTCCGGACCGAAAAATTGGAGATGGCAACCACCCCTGTACCATGGAACTTTGAGGGCCTACCATAACCCCTCCTTAGGTGGTACCCCCATTTTTTGTTTCATGAAACTGACTGCAAAGCATGTTTAAACAATTACCTTAATGCTCAGGGTCTCTTTGTTTTGCATTTTAATGCAATCGCCGATCACCCGTTGAGGGGGGGGGGGGGGGGTAGGACCGCTATAGGAAAACGCGGGTTAATCTAAGTCCGTCACCAGGAATGCCTGTATCACACAAAAGTATTATAGTTTATAAACAGGGAATCTTGAAGAATGTACAGTTTGAATAAAGTAAGACAATCTTAATAATCTAATATTAGTAAATATTAGTTGGATATAATGTTCATGTAATTGGATATATCCTGATGTTCCTAAAAGGGGATATTTATCGAATAATAAATTAAAACTAACATATGTGAAATATAAATAACATGTATTAAATTTAAAAAAAAATACATCCTTCGCACCAAAATACAAGAACTAATTTGTATGAAAGGGACTTTAAAGTAGACAAGTGATTATTAGAAATTCAAATTTTCTCATGACAATAAAGTAAGGTATGAGTAATAAAAACAGAATAATTTACCGATCTCTTAAGTATTCAATTGCGTAGGTGTGCTTTGCTTTAATTGTGTATGCAATTCATTAAAGTGGTGTAGATCATCAAATAGCATTTTTAGAAGCAGATTATTATACCCTGAACATTATTTTCAGTTTTGGCAAAAAAAAATATTTTCTGGAAGGCGTAACTATCATTGTGAACTTTTTTGCCCATTGGAATCCAGAAACAAATGTCTTGGAAGGGTTTTCTAATTTTTGTTTCGTATCTTTTTTTTTAAAGATGCCCAAAATCCATCAAAATCCACGGCTGTCATCAAAATGGCAATTTAAAACAAAATAAGATACAAAAAAAAACTTCTTAGAAAAATGCTTCTTCGGCCTTTACAAATAAAATAAAAAAACTATGAAAAACAATTCGAAGATCAGACAAGCTGGCGTTGAAAAATTACATGGAAGGGCGATAAAAACTATTTCGCATTGCTGGATGTGGCCACAAATCCGATATATTAAATCTCGTCTTTCTGATTGTTTTTCTTCAAATCGACTTCTTGAAATTGACGCATTCAAAGTGTAGATTTTTTTACCAAAGTAGATGATAGGGTCTCCTCTTTCCACTGATACCAAGATCATGGAATCGGTCAAGAGGTTACTTATTTATGACTTCAGCTAAGGAGGTAGGATTAAATCAAACATAAGATGTGCACTTTCATAGTTTATCTCTCAAGAATAAACAATAAAAAATACTTCCCTCGTATTGTTGAATGCTTTACAAGTTTTAATACCTAGAGTGCAAAAAATACCATGTATGATATTGAAAGCACACTATACCTTTGACACATATAACACCTTTTAAGGTGTGACTTCAGTGTGTCTATTACATGCAATTTACTGTCGAAATCGAACAAGCCACAATTACCTCTTCTAGTTTTAGGTGTCCATATTTTAACTGATATATACACTTTTTACACGTTTTTCAATATAAAATATACAAAGTACCAGTAACTTCTGCCATCCGGACCATATTTTCCTTTAAAAAATATATCAGAGAACAATGTGCTTTGTTGAATCAAAGTATAATATCTGCTAAGGACCCCATAGGCTTGTATACCTTTGCACAGGTATAAAGAAGTAAATCAAAGAAGACCTAGGTGATACAGCAAAATTTGTTCTTCAGGCCGCAACCCGCAAAAAGCTTTATTATGCACCTGTAGACTGTTTTGAAATAAAAAGTATATAGAGTACACAATGGCTAAAAATCAAAGTTGCCACTTGGCTGCACAGAGATGTGGCCTAATTTTGTTCCAATGTCCTAGGAAGGGGCGAGCTGCTCCGTAAAGACTATCCTTGAGGTAAAAGATAACGAGGACGTAGGATGAAAATGAATTTTTACAGTTCGTCTTTTTCTAGAAAAAAAATATATCCCCAACGATTTGTCGTACAGGGTGGTTCAAAAAACTCAAAACCCAAGTTCAAAGTCATTTTTTACTTAGCAATTGTACCTCTATCAACTTCAGTTGGCAAAGGCATCACGTGGCATAGGTTTTAAACCATTCCTGCAATTTTGATTAAGTTTTGATCATTGGTTTTTAAGATACAGTCCATTATTGAAATATTGCTTAAAAGTGGCTTGTCCACGATTGCTTCTTTCTCCTTCTGGCTTAAACCCTTCAATTGATTACACAACATTGATGTGCAATTAATTTAGATACTCTAATCTGCACGTATTGCACTGCATGTTGTGTTACGGGTCTTCCCTGCTTGGACTGAAGGCGTTTTCAATGCATTTTCCTAGCTGATCTTTCAATGTAATCTCGTCACTTTACAGCACCTAAGGGCCTGAAATCTATCTGACAACGATTGAGTGAGTAAGTCTAACCACTCTGTTGGAAAACATTTACCGAAGAGGACAAAACAAACAAAAACAAACAATCAATCAAAATTACGTGAGCTGGAGTTCAGAGGCCTCTTGTATGAACCAGTAATCTGAACTGCACCATTACGTTGCTGAAACTGGGGCTCAACTATCTGAAGCTATGTTCAGGTACATCATTCAACTCAAAATTGATGATCAATCACTTTCATCAGATAAACATGCGTAATTTAACCTGCAGTGCAACACGTGTGGAACCAAATACGGTGCAGATCAAGGGAAATAGATCGAAGACAAAAACGAAGAAACGCCCTCGTGGACAAGCCACTTTTAAGGACAGTTTACATAAAGAGCTGTATCTCAACACTTAATGATGCAAATTGCATAAAACTTTCAGGGATGGTTTAAAAGATATTAACAATAATTCCTGTGCAAATTCAAGTTGATTGATATACAAAGACTGTCTAAAACGTGACCTTGAACTTGGGTTCTAAGTTTTTTGAACCACCCTGTATATCTCAGTTGCACATGTTTGAGATATTTTACTGACAGATGTATGTTATGTTTGACATTATGATACTTTTATATAATATATATATTTAACTTTTAAAAATATTATTTAATTTTCGGAATATATATATTTACCAATGCAATTTTATATCTCCTATATCCCACAATGTGTTCACCGCCTTGCAAAAACATTGAACGTTATAATGTAAAGCATACTCAAGTTAAAGCACTTAAAGTAGCAAAGCGTTGATAACTTACAATAGCAATAACGCAGACACACTCAGACATCTTCAAGAGCGTCTAGTGCTTTTAACATCCATCTCAGTCTCCTACTTTTATGACTTTATCTCATGCGGTACTTTAAGCTGGGTTGAATACTAATATTACTAATATGTCATACATGTACCGGGAAGTGCCAGTATATGGCACATAATATCGTCCCGATTGCAACCCGATTAGCATCTGAAGAGCATAGATTCCAGCGTAGCGCCATCAGATGATTCATCCCGATTAGCCTCAGTGATTAAGCGATTGTTTAAGATCAATTGCAAAAGTAGACATAATAATGAAATTCTTGCGATTAATTTCCAAGTGGAACGGATAGCTCAGTGGCAAGGCGTGGAGTACTGATAATCAGCGTGAATCGATGGAAAATGCTTTATGTGGCCTTCGTTCGAATCCTCTCAGGTTCTCTGGTTTTTCCCCCCACTTTTTATGTTAAACATAAAGCATAGCATTATCTATTTATTTATTATTTATTTTTTCACTTGTCAATTTTTAACGCTTTTGTGCGGAAAATGCAACTGGTTATCAAATTATTCTTACCCGTTTCATTTTTTCTGTGTAATTAATTATGAAACTGATAATCTTTGAAATTTTACTGTCGTTCAAGTGCAATAATTTAAGTAAATTTTCTCTCTGGTAATGCATATTGTGACCTATGAAAGATTATTAATCAAGCATTGACTTTTAATTATTAGCCAGATAGATAGCACCTTTGAATGTTTCGCTGAAAGTGACATTCAAAAACACACGATTATACTCCTTTGTTTCCGACAAGCTATACAATAAAGCTATACAATAATTCCACTTTTGGGCATAATCCATGCATGACATCTTTATCATTATCATTCACGTCAGATCAATTAGGTATCGAAGTGTTACGTGTAATCCGTTTATCACCCAGACAACTGGAACACGATTTCTGGTTTAGAACTATAAGTTACGTAACCACTTCGATACATAATACTTCGTGATCAATACAATAATGTAGTAAATGTTAGGTGTTACTTTTGAAAAAGTATGCCGATGAACATGATGAACATAAGTCTAGTTAGTAATATGGTCGTAAAATGTGAAAACATATAAACACGCATAAAACACAACAGCAGTCGGTGGTTCTGTGGTTTGACAACGTACCGCTCAATCAGGCGATTGGGAAAGCAAGTGGTTCGAGTCTTCTGCCGTGTTTGTTAATTTCTTGACTCATTTTCTCTTTATTTTTTAAATAATTGTAGCTTTAATTGCTATTTAAATTGTCATTATGTTCTTTTCTTGCATTCCCTATTTTATTTCATTTATTTCATACCTCTTTTATTTTTTTCATTATTTTTGTACTTGATTTTTTATTCAAAAATCATAATGCAAGAAAATAGAATATTGGACATTAAGTACTCTTTGTTTCATATTTCTTTCGATTTTGTTTTATTATACTTCATTTTGGTTAATACATATTTGGCTTTTAAGCGCCTAAGAAAATGTTTGATTAGGATAACCCACTCATGTAAAAAAAAGAACTCAGTCTGGCAAAATCATAATCTGAACCGTCTCAAATAAAACGAGCGCAAATGTCCTATGCTCAAACGTATAACATACAAACATAATAACCCCCAAAGATGTAACCGTGATGCTGTACAAAATAATCGGATCAATTCCATAATTACATACAACCTGCTCAAAATCATTCACAATCGATGTTTAAAACAACCGCTTGATCACCAGGCTAATCGGGATGAATCGGCTGATGGCGCTACGCTGGAATCTATGCTCTTCAGAGGCTAATCGGGTTGTAATCGGGACGATATTATGTGCCATATACTGGCACTTCCCGGTATGTGTGTTCTTTATTTTATAGTAAAGGGCATCACATTTTCTGACTACTTTCCAGACCCGAATGTAGAAACGTAGAAACGTACAAACATCGCATAGTCTGTCTAGAAGGGCCACTGTGACGGGCATCGACGAAAGCGTGCAGCGAGGTCATCGCTTGCTACCCGTGGTTGGTCCTTTTAGACGGACTACATACTGTCGTAACTGTTACTACGAAGTATTGTGACCATAATCTTAGTATAAGTGTTTGGAAATACGTATAATACGAAAATAGTGGTTTATACTAAACGACTGAAATTATCACATGCAAGCTGTTATTGACATTCTATGCAATGAAAAAAAAAATATCACAATAACAGTTATCGTTACAGTTCTTTTTACATGTAACTCGATAATCTATGCATGGATTCAATGTCAAATAATAATATCTGATTACTTATGGGACTAATATTAAACATTAAAATGATCAGCCATGGTACTTTATTGAACAAGACTTAGCATGTTATACGTTAAGATTGCTAAGTAGTATTGAAAGCCTCTTCAATCATCCTTACACTTTTCATAACATAATTAATGGTTCACTTCCAATATAATTATAATGCTTATTATAGTTTGATCACGTCATGGAGGGTTTTTTTTCCTTCATCAGAGGCGTTTTTTTGTTTTTACGCAACTTGTATATTAAATTCTCATTATATTTTGAGGTAGTATGAAGAGTTGACTTGCAAAACGGCTTGTATCCATTTTGCACTTTTTGAGAAAAGGGCAAAAACATCATCAAAATGTGTTGCAAAATTCCTAATGATAATTTTAGTAATTCTGTACGAATATGTCTTTAAAAATGAGGTGAAATTTAAATAGTTCAATAAATAGCTTCTTATTAATTGACTATTGATTTTTTGCTGAAAATGGATGTAAGCCGTTTTGCAGGGAAACCCATCAAATTTCAACTTAGGAACCACCCATCTTCCAAATGTTTGCATAATTTCTTTTCCAATTCCTTATTAGGCTATGATATACTTTATAATTACCAAATTTCAACATCAGGTCATGTTTAATAAAAACAAGTTACCATATATGGGAATTTATTACCTTTACCACGGCATACAAATAATATTTTGGGGATTTTAACCCTGTAAGCAATATTTTTTCAACAAATATTTTGGCAAGGATGATGCACAAGTTGAAGGTCTGTAAGAATCTATCAACAAATCATTTGTGTAAAAATGGTATCTAAGCCGTTTTGTAATCCAGGCATTCATATACGGTAATGCATAAATCAAATTAAAATAATACACAGATGGAGGAGTTATGTTTTAATTAAAGAGATTGAGAAGGTGGATTAAAAAAACAAGCTTAATAATGGTGTTACTTTGAAGAAAATAGAGGTAGAGTAGATTTTGCGTACGATTATAATTGATGCCTGAGGTAAATATCTGGATAAAAAAAGATTTATCATACTAAATTGTGTTCACATTTTTAAAAGAATATCTCTCTGTTTAACATTTATAATATTGATGCCTTACATCTGATGCTGTTTTAGTGCATTATTTAATGTCTTGTTAAATTTTCTGTAAGAAAATGTATACTTTTCTACCATATGGACTATAAATATTGAGATATGCTTAAAAGAAGATGGATACATGACGCGCTATTAGCAATATATGCTATTGTAGCCGGCTATGTAAAAGGCATCAATTATCCATGGTGTAAACACTTGTAACTTTAAATTTACACTCATTAATTATACAGTTTTCTTAAATTTGGCGTTATAAAATAAATAGCTTTAGCTGTAGCTTTCTTTTGAAATCTAAATTACAGACATAATTATGATTAAATTTTGGAATTTATAACATTTTTTTTGAAATGGAGGTGCAAAAAATCAGTTTCCCATTTATTTTCTTTATTTTTTGCTGCCTACTTTCACATGTATCTGGAAAAGTTTTTTGACGCAAAGTCCCCGTTTTCGGGGTGAGTCATCACATATATGAATTTAGTTAGTAATTAATAAGGCAAATAAACTATCAGTCAATACTAATAAAACCACTTACATGGTTTTAAGGACACCTCACATGACTTCCTCCGTGATATTTGATGACTTAACCATTACTTTGAATCATTCTGTTCTTGAAAGGGAAACATATGTACCAAATTCCTGGGCGTGTTAATTGATCAGTGTCATAACTAGAAAAAACAACATTCTGATCACATTTAAAAAACTGTATCTCGAAATATTTGTGTAATGAACAAACCAACATCATCGATCAGAGGTGGTTTTCAGGATATCCCACAATGCATTATTCTGATACACTGATTGTACAATATGCCTGCAAATCCAATTCAACTCCTATACTTATGTACAGGTTGCTGAGGTTTTTGAGGTGTCAGCAATGTGGGTAAACACTGGGCTAGTGTGAAAAGAAACACATCCCTAGAAAGATATGAATGAGTACTATTCAATGGAATTCTCAAATTCCTACTAGCCCCTTGTCCAGAAAACCATTATTGCCTATTACATATCAGTGTATCAGAATAATGCATTGTGGGATATCCTGAATACCACCTCTGATCATCGATAAAGCTATGAAACGGCAAGTCATCAGCCGTCTCAAATCTCAAAATCTCAACCGGTGGTTACCCGCTGGTTCTGGGCAGTTGTTATTGTTCAGAACAATAGCAAACGACCAGAAGTTTATTGAATACAGCAAGGTATTTGACACAGTCAATAACACTGCCCTGTGGAAAACCCTACTAGAATTTTGAACACCTACACATCTAGACTGGCTTTTGGAGAGATTGTACTCAAAAGCTATTAAAGTTATTCAAGTACGTAATGGTGGCTACACAGACAAGTTCCCATTTGAACAAGGAGTTCGATTGTCTGCATTGTAGCACCTTTACTCTTCAACGCCTGCGGCGAGGCCAAATTACGACAGGTAAATGCGGCACTGGGTAATAGACCAGGTAGCATTGTTGGTGGAAAGGCAATTTGGTATATCCGTTATGCTAATGACACTACTTTGCTTGAACGATTTAGTTGTACATTTGACTCTGCATAAATGCAGCACTGAAAAACTTATTTCATGGTTCACTGACTCAAGGAACACATTCTTCTTGGCGGAAATATACTCAACCAGGAAGACCGCTTCAAATACATACGCTCTATGATATGGATGGATGGTGATTCTACACCAGGGATCTGTACCAAGCTAGCAATAATTGCAAGGAAAGATAACAACCAACTACTTGGGATTCAGAAAAAAAGCAAACGAGATGAGCTTCCCCTAAAGGCCTTACTGTTGAGTATAACCCTCTATGGTGCAGAAAGATAGACACTTAAACAGAATGACATGAAAAAAACCCTAGTTATTTGAGTTTTGGGTCTGGCGCAGAAAGCAGTTGCTAGAGGTTAACTGGAAAGATAGGACACAACTGCATGGGTTCGTGAAATAGTTGGAGTCCCTGAAGAGGCTGGTCTGCTCTCCCAACTGATAAATCAATAGCTATAACAACCAGCTTTATCATTCTAAAAGTGTCTATTTCAACAACAAAATCATGGACTGTGGAAATGACTCCAAGAACTTATTTCGTATAATCAATGACAGTCTCGGTAATAAAAAGTCATCACAATTACCTGATTGTGAGTCTCCTGCACGTCTGGCTGAACAGTTTTCATCCTTTTTTATGTCTAAAATCCAAAAGATCAGGGACAGTTTTCCAGTAGTAACACCAACTGATGGTGAACTGTGTCCAACTGACTTTCCATCCTGGGACAAATTCGACGAGATCTCTGAAAACGATATTTTGGAGATAATGTCAAAATCACCGAGTACAACTTGCCTTCTTGATCCTATGCCATCATCGCTTGTGAAACAGTTTCGGAACTCTCTGGTGCCAATACTAACATCGATTGTTAATGCATCACTGAAGTCGGGTGAAGTGCCATATTCACTAAAGTCTGCTGTCGTCACTCCCTTGTTGAAAAAGCCAGGCCTGGATCCTAATGAATTAAAAAACTATCGTCCTGTAAGCAATCTGTCTTATCTTTCTAAAACACTTGAGAGGGTGGTTGCAAAGCAATGAGACAATCATGTGTGTCTAAATCAACTTCATGAGCCACGTCAAGCAGCCTATAAACGTTTCCACAGCACTGAGACTACCCTGCTCAAAGTCCACAATGACATTATGTGGGCAATGGAAAATAAGGGCATCACCATCCTTGTCCTTCTTGATTTAAGCGCCGCTTTTGACGTAATTGATCATGACATTGTGTTTTCTCGTATGGAACATTTACTCCGAATTAAGGGCGTGCCACTCAGTTGGTTTAAATCTTATTTAGCCAAAAGAACACAAAAGGTTCATATTGATGGTCAGTTTTCTTCAACACAGGATCTTTGCTATGTAGTCCCTCAAGGATCATGTCTTGGTCCACAACTATTTCTTGTGTATATGCTTCCAATTGGCAATATAATTCGTAAGCATGGCATGGAACTTCAGATGTACGCGGATGATACTCAAATTTACATTTACATCTGCCCAGTTACTCAGAGTGACATGGTGTTGGCCATTTCAAAAATTGAGGCTTGCATTACTGAAGTTCACATGTGGATGATTGCTAATTTTCTCAAGTTAAATGCAGAGAAAACAGAAGTTTTATTACTTGGTTTCCGTGCACAACTGGACAAGATAAATGTTTCTTCTATTAATATTGCTGGTGTTGACGTTGCCATATAGTCTGATCCAATTAAAAATCTTGGTGTTTTCTTCGATACTAGTATGTCAATGGACACTCAAGTTGCTAGAGTAACCAAAGCTGCGAACTTTCATCTTATAAACATTGGTAGAGCCCGTAGACTACTTACTAAAGAGGCCACTAAGACGGCCATTCATTCACTGGTGACATGGCGTATAGACTACTGTAATGGTCTGCTTTGATTTGATTTGATTTGATTTGATTTATTAATAATCCAGGTGTACAAAGATAACATAAAGCACAATAGAAAAACACATAAAATACACAGCAAAATAAAGAAACCATCCCAGTCCCTGGCGGATTCCCAAACAGCGAACCTAATCGCTATCTAGTGGGTCTCCGATAACAAAAGATGGTACCCCCCCAAAAAAAAAAAAAACAAACAAACTAAGAAACATAAACAGAATTACGTAAATGACGAGCAAAAGCAGGCAAACAAAAAACAATTTCCTTGCAGGTGTTACTTGGTAATGTGGACCATACTCTAGGGAAGGCTACAAACAGGGAGTGATGAAAGGTGTCGGCACAACTTTTGAAGTGACGAAAATCTATGTTGCTGGCTTGTCTCGATGAGCTTGTATTGAGTGTGATATAATTACTCCATTTAACATCATATTTGCTCCATAGACAACCTGCAACAAACATAATGCATAAATAATTAAAACGAGTGATAACAGATGGAATGTCAAGTGTCTGCAGCCTGTTTGTGTAAGACGGCCTGGAATGCCAGGGACCAGGAAAACAATAACGGGTGAATCTTTTTTGAACCCCCTAACTTCTTTCTATGAATACCCTTGTAAGGAGCCCAAATAGGGGCACAATACTCTAAAATAGGTCTGATCAACGCAGAATAAAGTTTCTTTAGAGTATCAGGATCATTGGACCCGATAGTTCTACGAATAAAACCAAGTAAGCGTTGAGACTTACTAGTAACCTCGTCAATATTGGTTCCCCAGTCCAGATTGCATGAAAGTGTCACACCAAGGTGTTTATGGGTATTGACTCTTGTCCAGTTGGTATTGACAAGAAATGCTTGTTGGTATTAACAAGAAATTACTCATCAAACTTCAGAACATTCAACGAACGTCTGCGCGACTTATATACAGAAAACGCAAGCTTGACCCAATTACATCTGAACTCGTCAATGATCTTCACTGACTCCCATCAAGCAGCGAATTGACTATAAAATTCTCACTCTTGTCCATAAGGCACTTCATGGCAATGCTCCGTCTGACATCTTTGACATGCTTACTACAAGAAAGACTCAGAGGAAGTTAAGATCATCTTGCTCGGACGGTACATGTCTAGTTGAGCCAAGAACCAAGTGCGTTACATTTGGTGACCGTGCCTTCTCTGTCTATGGTCCTAAATTATGGAACAGACTTCCAGGCCATTTAAAGAACTGCACGCAAGAACAATTTAAAACTCTCCTCAAAACTCATCTTTTTAAGGATGCCTACGAGCAGTAACTTTTTGAGCTTTGAGCGCCTTAAAACATTTGTATGATACTGGCGCTAGGACATAAATGACTTTTTGATTTGATTTTTTTGATTTGAAAAAGAGAAAGCTCTCCATGTATGGACATTGAAAACGACGTTCAGATAGTTTAGTATAGATGACAGTGTAATAAGTAAAAGGAAAGGCCAGGCCAGGAAAGAAGGAAAATAGGTTGGATTGACAACATCGATCAAGAATGCGGAATGGTCGTGGTAAGAGAAAATGCAGACAGGAGAATTCCGACGGTTCTCTGAGGACTATTGGAACTTAGCAGCAGCAGCAGAAAATAGTATTTCTGGTCTTCTGGCCCACTCCTCTATAAATTTTGCCTGTAATGTTTGATATATTTTTGATTTTTACTTGTAAAATTGTATGAAGAAAAGTTCGATATAATTTTGATTTGATACGGCAAAATCAAAACAAGCAAACAACAACAACAACAAAATACGATCTGTCAGAACATGTGTGATATGGACTTTAGTTAGCAGAGAACACTCTAAAACCAAGTTCTTGTAAATATGTATAAACAAAAGTGAAACTGCTAATAATCTGCAATAGAAACCTCTAAATCTGAAATGAGAAAACATGTTAAATGTATGTTTTTCTATCTTTATAAAAGCATCAAGTGGACTTATTGAAGTATTGTATAATAAAGGATTCATCGAAACGTTACTAAGACCAAACATCCAAAGCTTAGTCCTATTTTGGCGATTTCAAGGTTCCGATAATCTTTAAATGCAGAAGAAAAATGTTGCGACATTTTTTAAATTCATTTAAACTTGTTACGTTTCGAAAAATCTAGATGAATTCTCATGTAAGTTTATACCATTACGAGAATGTTTCTCCCCTTATATGACCCATTTTAAAATTTTGTTTTCAAATTTCTTAGTATCTTTTATGCCATATGGCATCTAAAGAACGGTAACTAGCAAGTACACGTCCTGTTAATCAATAGATTCTTGACAGGGGATAAATGCATTTTCAAGTGGCTGGTCCACTACTCTGGAATTTATTAAACATCAGGGACGAAACAATTAAGTGCATTCAAAAGCTCTCTATAAAACACACTTATTTCAGAAATATTTTTCATTACTTTGTTTGTACATGTACTGAATTTATAGTGTATTTTGTTTGTTTCTTTGTATATATTTCTTTTTGTATCTAAATCTTTATTGAATAAATGTTAAATACCCTAACCCTCGTCTGCCTGAGCCTTTTCTTGTAACACGCCTTCCTCCTGTGATTCTGAAATTGGGACCCCAAAGTTATATTGTTACACTGCATGAAAGTTGGGCGATTTGGGGGTGATTTCTCCCAACGTTGATGAAGTATACATCCCTACCAACGTTGGGCAAAACACCAATAACACTGTTAGGCACATATACCTGCCCTAATGTTGTGCAGACCTATTTGAGCGGAAACGCGAGTCCATCTGCCATCTGTGGGGTAAAAGCGATACAAAATTTTGGCAAAAGTGTCTAACAGTTGGTAGGGATGTATATTTACCCAACTTTTTTGCAGTGCAGGTACTATAGTATAGGGTAGGGTCTCTTCTTTCCATTGATACCAAGATCATGAAAATCGGTTGAGGCGTTACGTCATTATGACTATGACGTCACAAAGTATCTCCGGACCGAAAATATCAACTTTTGGCAAAAATGGCAACTTTTTCAAAAAAATCGCTATAAAAGTTCTAAATGTCCGATTGTCGTCAATTTTTTTGCTAATGCTAATAAATGAAGAAATAAATAAATCTAACATATCCTGTGAGTTTCAAGTCCATAACATGCAGAAATATTTTAAAATGTGATTTAACATTTTTGGAGGAGGCAACAACCCCCTACCCGCCGACTTTGACGGCCTACCATAACCCAACCTTCATTCATGCATCAAAGATTATTATTCACCGTAGGTGAATGCTTTCTCATCGTGGATCACTTTTCTGCTCCACCTTTGCATGTTTTCCCTTATTTGGCTTTTAATGGAGTGCAATTCATGTGTCCTGTTTTGGTTTGTTTTATTACCCGCTCCTCATGTTAAGGGTGGATTAATAGGATTTTGTTAGCCCCGGCAGAAAGTGGATCGTTCGCACAGTTAAGCATTGCTTGTTGTGGTCAGCTTTGTAAATTCCCAGCATGCGGAAAAGACACAAAATTGTCTGACTACTTCCAAGACTTGAATGTAGAAACGTAAAAACAGTCACGAGTAGTGCTTAGTCTGTCTAGAAGAACCACGGGCATCGATTAAAGCGAGCAGCGAGGGCATCGCTTGCTGCCCGTGGTTAGTCCTTTTAGACGGACTACATACTGTCGTAACTGTTACTACGAAGTATTGTGCCCACAATCTTAGCATACATGTATAAGTGTTTTTTGAAACACGTATATATACGAAAATAGTGGTTTATAATACTAAACGATTATTGACATTGTAAAAAAATCGTTACGGGTTTTGTTTTTACATGTAACTCGATTATCTATGCATGGATTCAATGTCAAATAATAATAACTGAATACTTATTGGACTAATATTTAACATTAAAATGATCAGCCATGGTTACTTTGTTGAACAAGACTTAGCATGTTATACGTTAAGATTGCTAAGTAGTATTGAAAGCCCCTTCAATCATCCTTACACTTTTCATAACATAATTAATGGGTCACTTTCAATTAAATTATATAGCTTATTACAGTTTGATCACGTCATGGAGTTTTTTCCTTCATCAGAGGCGTATTTTTGTTTTTACGCAGCTTACATTCTCATTTTATTTTGAGGTATTATACGGTAATGCATAAATCAGCTGACTTAAATAAAATGCTATACAGATGGAGGAGTTATGTTGCAATTAAAAAGATTGAGAAGGGGCATTAACAAAACGAGCTTAATGAAGTAACTTTATTACAAGATAGAGGTGAAAGTAGTTTTGCGCACGATTTTGATTGATGATTTTGATTTAATGATTTCAAATTAACCATTACTTGTTCAAGAATTTTTAATTCTTGATATACGTTTTAAAAAGATGCAAATATATGTAAACAGTGACAGTGATAATATGGTAGTTCTTGATTGAAACCATAAATGCACCGATAGATCAAATTATTTTATCATGTGCATAATAATGAATATTTGTCTAAATTGTCATCGCGTGTGTTTGAAAAGTCAAAAAATTATATAGATTGGAAGGAGTTAAATCAAAGAAAACAAATGATTTAACTTAAACTTTTAGCTTCAACTTCAAATGTATTTACAGTATCGTAATCAATAAATATCATCAACATGAACAATAACGTGATACTATGTCTTAAGTACTAAATACTATATGAATTGAGTGAAGTAAGTACTTGGTTTAAGGCAAATAAACTATCAGTCAATACTAGTTAAACTACTTTCATGATTTTAGGTACACCTCACACGACTTCCTCTAGGATATTTGATGACTTAACCATTACTTTGAATAATTCTGTTCTTGATAGAGTAAAATATTCACCAAATTCTTGGGCGTGTTAATTAATGAGTGTCTTACCTGGATAATCCAAATTGATTTACAAATTTACATTTACAAAACCTCGAAATATTGGTGTATTGAACAAACCAACATCATCGGGAAAACTGTTAAAAGGCATGACCAACAGCTTTCAAATGTTTATTGACTACGACAAGGCGTTTGACAAAGTCAATCACAATGAACTGGGGAAAACCCTAATAGAATTTTGAACACCTGGACATCTACACTCTTATTGTGAAAGAGTGAAAAACCACTCTAAAAGAGTTAAATTTTACTCTTAGAAAGAGCCATATGAGTGACCAATCTTTTAGAGTGAAGTTCTCAAGAAAGAGTGATAGTAATTCACTCTAGGAAAGGTTGAACCGTTTATTATTATGAATAGCTCACTCTAAATGATCTGGGAGGGATAAGAATACATCTTCAAAAGAATTAAAGTTCACTCAATAATCTAGTCGTTTTATTGTGCAAATATTTATCGGTGAGTAGATGCTAGACAATAAACTTGTCAGTGTAAGCTTTAATACTTAATACATTTGCCAATGTATTAAGTAAGCTTACACCGACAAGTTCCATCGATCCAGTTTTTGCATGATTAGCGTCACTGTTGGGTATTAATTGTCTGGCATCTAGTCATCGATAAATAGTTGCACAATTTCGTCTGAAATTCCTTTGTCTGTCACTCCTCCACAGTCTCCAACCCAACCACCGCCATGTTGAACAGTGAGCGCTGACGATGTTTCGTAGTTACAACAGCGCGAGTATCCGTGTTCCTGATTGGCTAGAACTTCACTCCGTAAAACAGCGGTGTTTTCGAGCCACTCTCCTGCGAGTGAACGTCACTCTGGTACAAGAGTGAATTACCACAAAGTATTTTCACCCTTAAAGAGCTAAAACGCACTCGATTAGAGCTAAAACAAATTCACTCAAAATTTCGAGTGATTTTTCACTCTTTCGCATTTAGAGTGTAGTCTGGCGTTTGAAGATATAGTACTCAAAAGCCTTGGGAGTTATTCGAGTTATTAATGGTTACACAGACAAGTTCTCAATTGAACAAGAAGTTCGACAGGGCTGCGTTGTGTCACCTTTCCTTTTCATCGCCTGGCAGCGAGGCCAAATAACGACAGGTAAATTCGGCACTAATGAAACCACACTGCTTGCACGCCTGAAAGTAGAGCTAGAGTAGCAAGCTACAGAGCTTGAAAGATTTAGCTGTACATTTGGTCTCTGCATAAATGCAGCACTGAAAAACTTATTTCATGGTTCACGGACACAAGAAACACATTCTTCTTGGCGGCAATATACTCAACCAGGAAGACCGCTTCAAATACATACGCTCAATGATAGGGATGGATGGTAATTCTACAACAGAGATCTGTACCAGGCTAGCAATAATTGCAAGGAATGATAACAACCAACTACTTGGGATTCAGAAAAAAAGCAAACAAGATGAGCTTCCCCCTAAAGGCCTTACTGTTGAGTTTAACCCTCTATGGTGCAGAAAGATAGACACTTTAACAGAGTGACATGGAAAAAACCCCATAGTGATTTGAGTTTTGGGTCTGGCGTAGAAAGCAGTTGCTAGAGGTTAACTGGAAAGATAGGAAAACAACTGTATGGGTTCTCGAATTGAAGTCTCTGAAGATGATGGTCTGCTCTCCCAACTGTAAGAGAGAAAGCTCTCCATGTATGGACATTGAACGACGTTCAGATAGTTTAGTACAGATGACAGTGTAAGAAGTAGAATGAAAGGCCAGGTCATGAAGAAGGATGTTAGGTTGGATTGACAACATCAGGACATCGACAAGGCGGAATGGTCGTGGCAAGAAAACATGCGGACATGAGAATGCCGATGGTTCTCTGAGGGCTATTGAACATAGCAGCAGCAGAACAAGGTATGTCTGGCCTTCTGGCCCACTCCTCCATAAATGTTGCCTGTAATGTTTGATATGTTTTGGATGTGTACTTGTATAACATTTTATGAAAAAAGTTTGATACAGCAAAATCAAAACAAGCAAACAACAAGAACATCAACAACAACCAAATAAGATCTGCCGACTAAGAACAAAGTGATATGGACTTTTATTTGGCTTAGAACACTCTATAACCAAGTTTTTGTAAATGTATAAACAATCTTTTCACCTAATCATTTCTTCCGCTTGCTGCATAAATACTCTGTTATTATATTTCGCCTTTTTCTATATTTATTTTGAGTCGCTTGTTCGGCAGGAAATTTGCATATTTTGCAACTTATGCAACTCTTGTCTAGACAGAGATAAAGATAAGAGTACTATTGCGGGATTACTTGTAACAACGGATAAATCTGAACATAATATTCTTTTGGTTAAAAAACATTGTGAATATTGAAAATTCAACAAAAACAGGATATCCGTTTTCTTGAAAACACTTTAATATATCAAACTCGAACAATAAGGATTACATTTAAAAACACAGCATTAATCCGAAAGATAGTACTTCCGCGATAACATTGTTATTTTTATCGGTGTTAATCTGGTTAAAACGTTTTACTTGCATTTCCTTATACATAGTCTAACCTTATTTCGTTCGATGTTTTACAGATAAAAGGAAGTGAAACTGCTAATAATCTGCAATAGAAACCTCTAAATCTGAAATGAGAAAACATGTTAAGTGTATGTTTTTCTATCTTTATAAAAGCATCAAATGGATTTATGGAAGAATTGTATGATAAAGGATTCATCAAAAAGTTACTAAGACCAAACATCCAAAGCTTAGTCCTATTTTGGCGATTTCAAGGTTCCAATAATCGTTCAATGCAGAAGAAAAATGTTCCGACATTTTTAGCTTCATTAGAACTTTTTACGTTTCGAAAAATCTGGATGAATTCTCATGTAAGTTTATACCATTACGAGAATGATTTCTCCCCTTATATGACCCTGTACATTTTAATATTTTGTTTTCAAATTTCTTAGTATCTTCTATGCCACATGACATCACAGAACGGTAACTGGTAAGTACACATCCTGTCAATCCATAGATTCTTGACAGGGGATAAATGCATTTTCGAGTGGCTGGTCTACTACCCTAGAATTTGTTAAACATCAGGGACGAAACAAATAAGTGTATTCAAAAGCTCTCCAAAACACAATTATTTCAGAAATATTTTTCATTACTTTGTTTGTTCATGTACTAATTTTGATTTTATAGTGTATTTTGTTTGTTTCTTTGTATATATTTCTTTTTGTATCTACATCTTTATTGAGTAAATGTTAAATACCTTAACCCTCGTCTTCCAGAGGGGAGTGGGGGTGGTTACCCCCCCCC
>JXSR01S071524.1:11982-22404 GCA_000969725.1 Ophiothrix spiculata
ATTGTCCAAAACATGTCCAAAAAGTTTTTCGTGTACATGAAAAAAAAAATCAAAGACTCAAGTCTTATTTTTGATATTTTTAGTGCAAAGCTGTTGAATTCTGCAACTTTCAGCCCTAAAATGCTAATACTTAGCCAATTTTCAAAAAATAATAAAAAATAACAACTGCTGATGTCCCAAAATTCTTTTTTCATTTCTTATCGCGTTTTTACACATTGTTGGTAGTTTTATCGTTTTCTGTCGATGGCGCGCAGAGTTACGGAGCTGCGAAAACGCACCAGATTGGAAAAATTTGACCTTTGACCCTCACTATCTCAGTGCGCCACAGATATCCCACCAATTTTTTGCTTGAATTTGTTTTTACTTGTTGAGTTCTCACTTATGAATTTGTTTTTACATTGGGATCTTGATGGCGCATAGAGTTATGGCGCTCCAAAAACTTCGCGAGGGCGCTCTTCATCATTAGTTCAAGTCATCGTAACACGATACGCCAACGGTATCCCAATTTCGTTTTTTTACAACAGGTATGTACCCCAACTGGAGGTTTCAAAATATGTTTAACTTTTGTTGGTATGAGCTTGGCGCACACTCTTACACTTACTTAATATGTACATAACATTTTGTTAGTTGTTTTTACAACAAATTTCAATATTTTTTTCGGCCAAACCGAAAACGACAAGAACCTGGGGGTTTATTTATAGCGGTTTTGTATGATAATGTATCACTGCTTTTTAAAAAAAAATTGATCCCAGTGACTCATGAATCGCCAAGTGGCCCATTCTTACAGAGACAAACTATTAACAAAGGTAGTGTAATTTCACAAGATTACCATTGAAATGGAATAGTACATATCCATATAAGCTTATAAGTCGGAGTACGTCGCAGGTGCATTCTCAACAAATTCCACTGCTTTAAAACGATATTACATGGATTACAGTAGTCTGGAGAAAAACCTTTTTATTCTGGGCGAGACCCAAATCACCGTCGGGAAACACCAAACCAATCAATTTGACCATCAACTCACACAGCAACAGAACTGTCAAATCACGCGAGTTCAGGAGTATTGCGTAAGTTGCGTGTGAAGTTTAAACTATGCGCACAAGACGCGTAAAAGTGAAACGGTTTTCTTCAGCGAGTATCTCTTTTTATATCCTATGCAACTCTAAAATCATTTACAAACACCAAATGAAAGTATATGTTTAGAAGCGGATTTTCATGATGGCGATGCTAATACCTAAAAATGTATTATTTGCCCTTCATATTTTCGTTAAGCCTAAATTTGCATTCATGAAATTTTAAGCTTTTTGCTTTTTTCGAATCTAGAACAAATTTCTTGGAAGGATTCTCTCATTTTTGTATTCTTGAGAAAATGCCGAAAATAGGTTTAAAAAAATTGTCAGAAATCATGATGCTTGGCATTTAAAATAATAATAATAATAATCAACAATTTGAGAAAAGCCTTCCTAGACACTTTTTACAATGTTTTAAAAAAGTATATATAACATTTCGAAACTTCATAAAACACAAATCTTGTTTAGGCTTTGCAGATTATTATTGTTATTATTATTTATGGGGTTTTTTTGGGCTGGGATAATGTTACAGACATTTTATGCCAAAATTGACCATTATGGTCAAAAGCAGACTAGACTTCACCATTATGTCCGGCATGAAAACCCGCTTCTAGAAATGTATATATAAATGGTTTATACAATCAGATAGAAAGTTGAAAACAATTAAACCAGTAGTGTGTCTACTCCAGCCTTAAGTGTCCCCTTGTTGTTATATATGACACGGATTTTTATGTAACCGAAACCTTATTCATTTTCTTTATTCATAGGTTATACTAATTAGTCAGTGAAGGTATAAAGGATATATTTTTCTCATGCTGAAAAACAATTAACTGGAAATTTGACTCGCAATGCAATTAAAGCGAATTACAGTTTCTTTAGTTTAAATACTCTCCATATGCTAAGAAAAACGTGATTCCTCACCATGTTTTAATCATGAAAAGAGAAATAGTTTCCACTGCATTGTGGGAACTCGAACCATGGCTTATGGAGTGGGTAAGCCATGCATTACAAAGCCATTAAATAATCGCTGGACTAACTGAACAGCGTTGATATTGTGAACTGAAACCTAAAACATGAATATTTAATAGAATGCAGTATTTTTCCTTTTTAAATGCTCAATTTGCTAGTAAATAATATGAATGCTAATATTAAACAGAATGTAGATAATGTACATATTACAAACATGCATTACAGAACTCAAACGGGGAGATCTCAGAGTTGTAGTTCACGTCCGTTTATTATAGGCACAACCATGCTAGTAGTAGTATAACGTAAATTCCTCCTGTAAAAGGAGCACCGAAGAGGAGATCTTCGTAAAATAGTTCACATCAAAACCATCATCACAACATGAAGACAGCATAAATCACACCACCACCATAGAAGACAGCACAATTATCTAATCTACCACAAAAATATGACTAACTACAGCCATGCACTAACGAAATCACTGCAAAAAGCAAAGTTCATTCAGCTACAGCATGCATGCAAGAGACAAATGACACAAGCAGCAGCAGAATCTGAGATGATCTTGCACCTATGTTGGTGCAGAGCATAACATAGTCTTCTACTGATAGTTTCAAGCTCGTTGACGATGTTGATGGTTAGCTGAGTATAGGAGCTTGAGGACACTTAGTGCAGTCAAGTATAAGCTGAAGAAAGATGTTGTTGTCAGAGGATATTTCTTTTCACAGGTCTTCACTGGAGTTTTCTGCCATGAGGGATTCGTACTCGTTGATGTATTTAGTACATGAACTTGCGAGAGCTTTGCACTACAGATGAAAATGCATGCGGTTCTCAGGGAGTTCTCTGCATAATGGACATGTTGGGTTAACAGCAAGCTTGTTGAATCTAGCCATGTTTGCCTGCAGGATATATGTACCAGTTGCCAGCCTACACTTAATAGATGCCCTGTGAACATCAGTATGGTTATGGTCCACAGTGCTCCACAGATGATGTGCCTGGAAAAATTTGTCAGCGTCCAAATTGATGTAACGCATTGAAGACTTAGAGATGGCTTTGTTGTATAGCTTTGTTGCCCAGTATTTTTCAACTGCAGTTTTGACAGTGTTCTTCAAAGTGCTCTTAGATGGTGGTTCTTCTAAAAGACTATGGGCGTCAGGCAGGGCGTATTTTGCCAGTGTAATTCCAGTCCTAACAAACCAACTGTGCGATTTAATGTCTTTGTTTGCAAGTTGGTGGATTGCTATTTGGCTTTCGACACCTTGTCCTCTGCAGATTGCTCCAAATAGGTTGAGTCTTCGCTGGTCTAAGATGGCCTCAATAGGTAGTTGTCCCGGGAGATAGTAGACCGCCTCGACTGGTGTTCTGTCTGGGAGATGCTGGATTTGCTTGAGTACCTTCACTCACCTTCTAGTTTATTACATTATCATTCAAAATCAACACCACATACACTAATGCTCATAAAGTTGGAATAAAAATATTTTCACCACTTTTTATGTAAAGGTCAATTTATGAAAAACATATCTGAAACTTATGTTGCTTTTGGTCAGATTTGATAGGTAATCTTGTTTGCTATGAAATGGAACTCAGAATGTGATCAATGTTCTAATGTACTTGGTAACAACACTGAAAACAAAAGCTTGCAAGCTTGTTTTTCGGTGTGCTTTACTTATTTAAAAATTAGTAAAAAAACACTTGTTGGGCCCGTGCTATCAGTTTTTACTACGGTCTTACGATTTATGTACCAAAGCGAACGTATGCAAGACTCGTATTACAGGAATAATTGTTGTGGAGTGGGTTCTACCAATTTTGATTTGGAAGTTCTACGACAATGCAACCCGGGGGGCAGTCAAATATGAAATGGATACGGGTGTAAGGCCCGCGCTCCGACAGGCTGGGGCATTCGGTGAGAGCACAGGCTCAAAAAAATGAGGGGTCATTGGGTGAGAACATGACTTTTGGCATTCGGTGACAGAAAAATACAAAGATATGAGGGCTCAGTGGTCAAAAATGCGGATTTTTGGCATTCGGTGAGCGAAATTTGTCTCTGGTGAGCGAAATTTGGCATTCGGTGAGAGAAAAATTTAAAAAAATCATGGGGTCTTTGGGTGAGAGCACATACAATTGCATAAAAAATAGGGGTCTTTGGATGACAGTGACGCTGAAAAAGGGGGTCTTTCGAGCCTCACATACGCGTCGCCTCCAGAATGGGACTGCCCCCCCCCCCCCGGGCAATGAAACATCTATCATGTCTATATAGCACAGCTTCGATAACTCGTAAACCGAGGTAAACAAACAAACAAATGCTGTCATCGGGGCATTTACGAACTCGTTGTACCATTTGGTTTTACTAGTGGTTTTACGATGTTTAAAATTCCGGCTGTTGCTATCACATGACGACACATTTTTCAGCACACGAGCGTAGTGCTGTGGTGGGTTGGATATAGGAGTTGGAAATAATGGCAAACAGGCAATATTTCAAGTTATATTTGTTTTCAAATGAGAACTGGATAGTGCTATTGTTGTGGTGTGTAAAATCGTGCTCGCATAATATGCCATTCATGAAAACATTGTATGTAAGCTTTAAACAAAACTTTTTTCAAGAAATGAATAATAAACAAGTAATGATAATTTACACGTTATTTGTACTTGTTTAAGCTTACTGATTATTTCACTCTTGCTCATAAAGTTGGAAATAAAATATTTTACCACTTTTTATGTAAATGTCGATTTATGAGGAAAATATCATCTGGAACCTTACGTTGCTTTGGTCAGATTTGAAAGGAAATCTAGTTGAGTGCGAAATGGAGCTTCCCACGTTATCAATTTCTCATGCACTACGTAGTATAGTAGCGGCCAACAACACTGCACGAATGGGTCAAAAACGTTATTTTGAGCTCAAACTTGATTTGAAAACACCTGTTTCAAGATCACTTCACTACTCAATCTCAGTGGTCGCATGGAATGTTCTTCTGTAATGAGTGATAAGCAGGTGATTAACTATCTTGGTCTTGGTGTCTCGCCCCTCCATTTACAAAAATAAGGTTGTGGTGAACTTGGAATGGTTCCTCGCGGTATACGACATCTTGAAAAACCTTTTGAAGTTATTTATACCCTGCAGTGCGGCGTTTGTAAAACACGGAATCGCCTACTTTGCTTAATTCTCCCAACCCTCCGCTTCACAGGCGCAAAATCGCTTCACTGCCCCCCCCCCCCCCCCCAAAAAAAAAATATAATAATAATGACCAATTTGATATACATTTAACCTAAAAATGCTTGTATAGTATCCATGTACATATAATAAGCTTACCTTTCACCCGACATCATGACATCAATGCGTGGAAGGTATGAAAACTTTTGGCAACTCAAAGGCAAGCCGCTGGCTACCTTCTTGAAATGAAGAGTTAATCTTTTACACATGACCGCCATTTACATGTGTTGATCTGAAGGCTCACACCATCCATTTATAAAACCTTTCCGTGCTAGAGACTAACCATGCAAATATACGAGATTTCTTAATTTAGTTAAAGAATTTGTTGTTTGATCAAAATAATGGTCACGACCTTTTTGCTCTGTGTAAGTTCGCAAAATTTAACCCAATTTTTCGAGACATATATACACTACAATTTTGTATTTCAAAGATATTTGTTTTCAGGTAATTGTTCAGTGGCTCCACAAGATTTAACCAAATATTTTGTGATAAATACAGCCACACAGGGATAATTAAGCAAAGTACCCAGCAAACACCAAACGTTTTTAAAACGTCTTCAAAACGTTTATAAAACGTTATAACGTTTTTAAAACGTTTTTAGTACGTTTTTAAAACGTTATGTGTTTGCAGGGTAGGCGAATTAGGCGATTCCGTGTTTTACAATCGCCGCCTTCAGTGTTCATCAAACCAGCATTTACCTCGGTTTTTGTTTTTCTGAAAGAAGGCCGGGACGGGTCATTCACGTCACTGTTTGGACTTTCCATATTAAAGAATACCCTTCCTCTATCACTTCGATTAAATAGTACTTTAAATTGCAGTTAACTTTCTTACATTATACAGATGCCACTTATTCTTTTCCACCATTCAGCCTTAATTCGAATGACCTCGACCCCAGTGACCTCAAAATCGTATTTTTGGGTGTTTTTTCTCAATCCCCCTCTCAGGACTTATAGCCTTTGTTCAATTAGTGGGGTGTAAAGTGTAGCCACTACAATTATCAATTGATGAAGCCTATATCTTATTTTACTTTATGAATTTTACGTTGAAAGTTTGGTCAATAATAAAACATGTAATAAGGACAAAAATAAAGGGAAAAAATGAAAATCGGATGAACCGTTTCAAAATGGCGGCCGAAAAACAAATTTTTGTGTCGCCTCAAAAATGTCCCTGCCAAAATTTCAAAAACCGTGTTCCGGAAAGAATTTTCTAATGAAATTTTGGTCAAATTTGCACATTGCAAATACACTTACATTCCAAAAATAAAATAAGAAAAAAATTATTCGGTTTCGATTTTATGGGCAAAACAAATTTGAACAGCGCCCTCGAAAAATTATGCTAATTAGCACGAAAACAACTTGATCGATTTGAATTTTTTTGCCACTGAGGGACCCGCTGCGTTAAGTTTGACAATTACATGGAGCGGCGATGTAATTTTTTTTTCGCTTGGACCCCCCCCCCCCCCTGGTCACTTAAGTGTTAAGATTTGACCGTTGTATTGAGAAAGGCATTGATTTTGCTATTGATATTTTTATCCGAATAAGTAATAGTTGTGTCGTCAGCAAAGAGTATGAATTCAAGTATATCCGAGGTATATGTGATATCATTAACATATAAAATAAATAGTAATGGTCCCAGAATGGAACCCTGAGGAACACCACACACAATATTTTGTTTCTTTGGAGAAACAGATCTGTTGTAATTGGATAGCTGAATGAAAAAAAAAAAAAAAGAAAGAACGAAAAGAAAAGAAAAGGGGAAAGAACAGCTTCTAAATATCTAGATTCGATAAAAGCTTAAAATTTCATGCATGCATATTAAGGTTTAACGGAATTATGAAGGGCAAATAATACATTTTTAGGCATTAGCATCGCCATCATTTTCAGAATGAAAATCCGTTTCTAAACATATACTTTCATTTGGTGTTTGTAAATGATTTGAGAGTTGCATAGGATATAAAAAGAGATACTCGCTGAAGGAAACCGTTTCACTTTTACGCGTCTTGTGCGCCCAGTTTAAACTTCACAAGCAACTCACGTAATACTCGAGAAATCGCATGATTTGACAGTTCTGTTCCTGTGTGACTTGGTTGTCAAATTGATTGGTTTGATGTTTCCCAACGGTGATTTGGGTCTCCTCCGGAATGAAAAGGTTTTTCTCCAGACTACTGTAATCCAGTGGTAGTGGTATTTGTTGAGAATGCATCTGCGACGTACTCCGACTTATTATAGTATGAACTTGTATGGATATGTACTATTCCATTTCAATGGTAATCTTGTAAAATTACACTACCTTTGTTAAGAGCACGTTTCTTGGTAACAGCTTGCAAGTCTGACACGTTGATGACCTCCCACACAGTTATGTCCTTTTAGCTATACCACTGCAGTTTCTTTATATATCACATTGATGTTACAGTATTTGTATATTGAATTAGATCGTTGAACGAGATTTTCTGTTATCTCGTCTCAACACATATTACTTCTATATATTTTAGATACCAGTCACACAATATTTACTATTTCAAAATACAAACAACGTAAGAATCTATCTCACAATAATTATTGCCCCCATGCATGCTCATGCTTATATGTGCATGATGAGGGACATTATTGCTTTATGATACGGATATCATGTTCTGAATATTTTATTATCTTGACGACAGTCGACTTACGTTATCTCCTGAATTATATTTGTGGTTGTTTCTAACGAAAATATCTGCTGGTAATTATTATTTCCAGTCGTGTACACATTTGGCCAAAACGAAACTTTTTTCAAGGAATTTGATAATGGGGCTCTCCACACGGGAGCATCAAATCTAGATGCATCAGAATGTACATTTCCGAAGTTCAGATTATGTTCACACGCGCGTCAATCTGACTTTATTATCGTTACGCGTATTGACGTTTGCTGAAGTCAGTTTAATCTAGATGCATCTGGATGTGCGAAGTACAGATTGATTTACCCATGTGGAGAGCCCCACTGATTTACACGCTATTTGTACTTGTTTAAGCATACTCATTATTTATGCTTTAGACGATGGCCTTTCTCCTGCGTACAGTTCCTCGGGTCTTGTCCTGCCATCTCTGAATGCTCTGATAATACACTCTTGCTCATAAAGCGTGAAATAAAAATATTTTTACCACTTTTTATGTAAATGTCGATTTATATCTGGAAACTTTTGTTGCTTTGGTCAAGATTTGAAAGGTAATCTAGTTGAGTGCGAAATGGAGCTTCGCATGTAATCAATTTCTCATGCACTGGTAGGGGCAACAACACTGCACGAATGGGTCAAAAACGTTATTTTGAGCTCAAACTTGATTTGAAAACACAAGTGTCAAGGTCACTTCATTACTCAATCTCAGTGGTCGCATGGAGTGTTCATTTGTAATGAGTGATAAGCAGGTGATTAACTATCTTGGTCACACTTAACTGCGCCTAGAGAATGCAAAACATTAAATGTGATGACTCACCCCGAAAAGGGGGACTTTGCAACTGAACACTTGTCAAGAAACAGGTGAAAATAGGCCGCTAAAAATAAAGAAAATAATAAGAATTCTCAGCAGATTTTCTGTTGTAAAATGTGATCGCCTTGATCAATTTCAACAAGTAAGGTGTCATTTTTTATCTTAGAAAATGCCGCAACAGTTGAAATGAACAAATCAAAATTGATATCATCTGCAAAGTCCCCCCTTTCGGGGTGAGCCATCACAAATGAGATCCTTCAACGCCCCTCCATTTACAAAAATAAGGTTGTGATGACGCACGTGGAATGGTTCCTCGCGGTATATGACATCTTGAAAAACCTTTTGAAATTATTTATACCCTGCAGTGCGGCGTTTGTAAAACACAAAATCGCCTAATTTGCCTACTTCGTTTAATTCTCCCTACCCTCAATCGCTTCTACTGCCCCCCCCCCCCAAAAAAAAAAATGACCAATTTGATTTAGGGATTCAAACACGCCACAGAGTTGTTTAACGTGAATCAACAACGATGCATCCAGGCGTCTACGTATTTTTATCACGCGAGGGTGGCTTTAGCCACGCATCGGATCGAAGATTCATTAATTTAGTTAGAACAGAGAGTCTATATATAATGGGACATGAAACTCCCCTATTAAAAAGTGTCGCAACCCAGCTCATTAATATAGGACCGATTTGCTATAATAATCAGCCTGACTGTAAAATTTGATCGCCTTGATCAATTTCAACAAGTAAGGTGTCATTTTAAAGCTTAGAAAATGCTCTAACACATGAAATGATCAAATAAAAATTGATATCATCTGCAAAGTTCCCCTTTCGAGGTGAGCCATCACATATCATGTAATTGGAACACAGGAAATCGACTTCGATGCTTCTATGTCAATATTGTCGTGAATAAATCACTAGAACTTTGATGGTTTGCAATTCATGAATTCCATTTTGCTATCAAATACTGACTAGGTCAGCGTCATTAATAGCTATGAGTTCCGTATACAAAAATTACGAAAAGTAGAAATGATTGCAATTTCTTTGGAGAAACAGATCTGTTGTAATTGGATACCTGAATGGAAAAAAAAGAACGAAAGAAAAGAAAAGAAAAGGGGAAAGGTAAGAAAGAACAGCATCAAAATATCTAGATTCGAAAAAAGCAAAAAGCTTAAAATTTCATGCATGCATATTAAGGTTTAACGGAATTATGAAGGGCAAATAATACATTTTAGGCATTAGCATCGCCATCATTTTCAGAATGAAAATCCGTTTCTAAACATATACTTTGTAAATGTTTGTAAATGGTTTGAGAGTTGCATAGGATATAAAAAGAGATACTCGCTGAAGGAAACCGTTTCACTTTTAAGTTGATTGGTTTGATGTTTCCCAACGGTGATTTGGGTCTCCTCCGAAATGAAAAGGTTTTTCTCCAGACTACTGTAATCCATGTAATCTCGTTTTAAAGCAGTGGTATTTGTTGAGAATGCATCTGTGACGTACTCCGACTTATAATATGAGCTTGTGTGGATATGTACTATTCCATTTCAATGGTAATCTTTGTTGGTTAAGAGCACGTTTCTTGCTAACAGCTTGCAAGTCTGAAACTTTGATGACCTCCCTCCCAGTTATGTCCTTTTAGCTATACCACTGCAGTTTCTTTATATATCACATTGATGTTACAGTATTTGTATATTGAATTAGATCGTTGAACGAGATT
>JXSR01S071535.1:43640-67398 GCA_000969725.1 Ophiothrix spiculata
GTCGACCCTTAACTAATGGTTTTGACAAAATGACAAGCAAAAACAAACAAACAAACAAAGGTTTTCAGTAGTTTTCAAGTATTTTATTAAGAAACTACCTCCATTTACGTGTTTTGATGCTTTAGGTATTCTTTTAGCGGACATTTAGGAAAATTTTATGGACCATCTGGCTACGGGCCTGCACGCATCCCTTTTTCGCCGCCATCTTGGTAGGGTTGGAGTAGTTTGTTAGGCAAAATAGACATCAAAATAGGTTGTAACTCGCGATTGACTTCAAATCATGACATGAAAATTACTCTTAATATAATGTGCTGTTTATATATTCCTGTCATCATAAGTTGTGATCTGGTATCGTGATACTGCTAAAAGAGTTTTATTTGCCAGTGTAAATGCAAACAATGATATATTGACCGCATGTATGTACAAATATGTTTTACAAACTTGAATAGTACCTAGGACGCTCAGTCACACGGACGCTGTGTTGCGGCTTCCTTCGGATTACCAAACACCGGTCGACTACCAGTGGTTTTGTTACCAGGGTGTAAATAGCTATCGATTACTATGATTTATAACTGTAATTAGTAAATTTCCCTGTAAATTTCCCAGAATCCTTACCAATATTGACGTCCGTAAAAGGCGTGAGATGAAAGGTGAGTATTTATGTAAACTCTCAATTATTTTGGAACTGTTCACTGATAAATAAATAACGATGGAGATGCTTCTCAGTATGCATGTAAGTGTGTATTTCATTTGTTATAAATTGTTAACACTTTTTTCAGGCGGTTGCTGCATTACAATCCAAAGTTTTTGCCAAACATTCGGCGGAACAGATTCGGAAAGATTACGTAATCCCATACTCAGACGAGCGATCCGTTCCATCTTGGCGACATCGACGAAACATTGCACACCACGGTGACACTTCGCATATTTCTATTCTTGCTGAAAATGGAGACGCAGTGTCCGTGACAACATCTATCGGTTTTTAGTAAGTTATCCTACTTTTCATCCATATGTCCCAAAGCTTCTGTCAAAGAAAGGGAACTAGACAAACAAATGATTTTCGTCACGCTAATAAAGATTTCATTTTTCTACATAGTTTTGAGAAAAAAATCCAATTTTTTTTACCTTGTTGCCTTTTTTGAATATGTCCTATTGACTATTTCAAAGAAAATTGCATGTCTGTGGAACTATTATGTAACCACTAAAACGATTATGAATTTAAATTATATAGTAACATGTGATGAGATACATAGGAATACAAAATGCGCTAGGCAGAAATAAACGGTGATATAGGCAAATATATATTTAGCCTTTTTTCTTCAAGTCCTGTGAAAATCTAACGTTTAAATGCGCTAAAACAAGATTGATATTAGGGTTGATTTTGTTTACCCTTTTGACATATGATAAAAATCACGATATTTCTGGAATTCTATCATTGCGCATGCGTAACCAATTATTTTAAATATGAAAGTATATATCTTTAAATACCCATCGAGTACACAAGAAGCTAGCTAGTGTAGTGGTTAGCGTGTCGGACTTTTAATCTCAGAACCGTGGGTTCGAACCCCATCAGAGAGGTTTTTGATAAATTTAATTTTTACTTTTTTGCGTAGAGTGTTGGTTTTTCCTCAATTATTAACTGTCACGGATGAAATTCTCGAATTTTGGTCATAATTTATATAAAAGAACCAAAAAGGTTACTTTCCAGTCCGGAAAATCAATGTTGAATTCATTACATTTCACATGAAATGCAAAATATTTTAACGCAGCGAGGCCATTGAAAACACTAACTCTAAAATGAGATCACCTAATAGTTTGCTGACTGACCGAAAATAATACTCTCGAGTGATGAACAAGAAATGATGTATCATTATAACAAAAATTCGAGTAGACACGAAAAGATTACAACTGATTACTTACACTTAATGCATTATTTTACATTACATTCTTAAGGTGTGTATGTTTTCAGACTTTGTTCCCGTTTTGCCCGACTACTAACGAATGTTGAGGGCATTGCAAGCAAATCGTGATTACACTTCGCCGCAAAACAATGGAACTAGGGTATCAGTTTTCATTTCAAAAAAATGTTTAGTATCTACGATTTTGTAAACAACAAATTTGAACAGACCCAGTGTATAAACGACAATCTGCTGCAACGCTTCATTGCTTCATTGTTCATAATTCATGACGTAATAGCTAGTTATTTCTTTTATTTACACAGCTTTGGTTGCAGGAGGTATTCAAAAAGTAGTGGTATTTTTTTCAATGACCATATGGCTACATTCAACAATCTAGAATCGCACCCTAACTCACTCAAGCCAGGTCGACGCCTTTCGACTACAACTGCGCCATCTATTATCTTAGATTCGAACCTCGAGGTCAAGATGATAGTTGGTTCAGCCGGGGCTTATCTTATTATCCCCACGAATGCCTGGGTAAGTTAAACGACAGGACAGCGTAATACATATTTTGCTAAGGCATCCTCTCCAAATTGTCCCTTTAAAATTCAAGGTCTCTTTAAGCTCCCTTTAAAATCGTTTTTGCTTGAAAAATCGAAACTGAGAATCCTCTTCGGTTATAAATGCCTCAGGGATATCGGGGAGTTTAGAATAAGGGATTCTGTAATTTTCAAGTATAAATATTAAGAATTACATTACGTTCCTCAGGGATTATGTTTAAAGGGAGCTTAACTGGTCCCTTTGATTTCAAAGGGGCAATTTGGAGAGGACCCCTAAAGTCAACGACGTCATCTTTGATCTTACTTTCTGGAGCTGTTAATTGAATGATCCGGTTTTTCTAAGGTTGCAGTAAATCATAAAGTTGATGACTCTGTGCAAAACGCGGTGTATAATTGGAATTTGAAAAATGATAACTGGTGCATCGCCACCTTTCATTTGCTTTACACTATGATTAAAAGTGCCTCGATATCATTATTTTGTTTACTTATTTCATAAAGCCTGTTTCTGATTGCTTTGCACAGAAAACCTAACAGTTCACTCCTCTTTTAATTGATCAATTTTCATCAATAGAGGCACTTTAGACGACTTTTCGATTATTTTATCCATTGGTTCAATTGGTAATAGAATGAAAGTGAGTAATTTTAAAAATCTAATACCGTTTGATTTTTCTAAATCGGACCTTCGGTTGCATAGCTTTGAAGAGTTTTTGTATCACTATAAAGTTCACCTGGAATTCTGCAGAACATATGTCAGGGGTAATTTCTTTGATTTTCTTTATCTCTTCCTGAGCAAGTACCTTGCGTTTTTCCTACATAGAGAAATCATATATAAAAGACGTAATCTGCACCAACATAGTACAAACCTATGTATAATAGAATTTTATTTCAGATGTGCTTAAAAACACTAACTGAAAACAACAAGCGGCATCACAATAGTTACGCTGGGTTAAAATGATGCGCCTTTTCTCAATTTCAAACCGTCTAAATAAAGTGTTTATGAATTGTTGATGCCTTGTCAGGTCTCAGTCATGCATAAGTGATTGACATTGAAAGCTCCTCTTGTATGAAGTATAACTCGAATTTCATCCCTCCTACACTTCCAGAAAAATGGTAAGTGTTTCAAATTCAAAAATTCTGCAACCACATATTGGAATCGTCCCCTATCAAAGATAAATTGGTCAAGATCTCCTCCCCGATAAAACAACCTCAAATACTTGTGTCAGTTTAGTGAAAAAAGAGGTTTTTTTGATTGGTAGACACTATATGTAATTTACAAACATATGGGCGTGTCCCCAAGCAGGGAATTAGAAACCTGGATAGTCAGATTCACTGCAATTAAATTTAATAATTTGATTTTACTCAGATAATTCTTCGTACACTTTGGACAGGAGCTACACTTATGGAGGCCATTGATGAAAGGAGAATATATCCTAATACTAGTGGAATACTGATAGAAATAACAGAAGGAGCAGTTGATGAAGACGGGGTACGTATGCACAATGACGTGGCTAAGGACATTCGCTCGCCCAAGACACATTAGATCTGAAGTATTCGCTCAATTTAAGAGTGAATGGTACTAACGCTAATGCTTTAATATCGGTTCAATCGATGTAATCATCTATTTAAGGGGGGGGGGGGGGTCTACCCTAACCATATTTGAAAATTTGTTTAGTTCAGAAAAATTGAGATATTAGCACAAAGAAAAATAACTGAATCTCTACTTTATAATGCTTTTTATTTGAGTTTAAACAGACATTCGGTTCCGAAGTTATGGCAATTTTAAGAATGGAAGTGGCAAATTTCTGGACGATTTTCCTATACATTTGTATACAGAAGACGCTCACCCTGTAATTTGTAGTATTTTCCTTTTAATTAAATTTTAATGAAATAATTACATTTTCCTATGAAATAATCAATTATTTTATTAAGATAATGCATTGCGAATAATATGCAACCAAAATTTCGGAGTTTGTCGGTTTTTTTTATATATTTCTTTATTTTATCTCACCCGGCTATATTTAAACATGCTATTTTTACAAAAAAACTGTAAGTCCGCTAAATTAAATCCGATTTTCAATCAAATGAGCTTAAAATGTGTGTAATTTTATTATCTTTCATAATCTTATAGTCTCTTATAACCTAAGCATCAATTAATATGTTTTTCCAAGTTTTATTTTTTGTCAATGTTCGAAGGCCTTTATCTTGAAAGTAGAAAAGTGCAAACCTGCAAATTTTGAACGGTCGTAACTCAAAACCGAAATGTTGGATTTGTACGAAATTTGGAACACATATAGAAAAAACAAAAACGGAGGGCAGTATGAAGCCGTTTTTTTGAAAGAAGGTTCCAGTTTTGAATTATAAAGCAAAATTACCTGATTGGTCGATTATTTGTTGCAATGGCAACGATATAAACAATCCGGCTTCATACTGCCCTGCGTATTGTGGTCATACACCATTATACTAAACATGAACTTTATTGGACTTTTCGTTCTTAAGTTACCTCCGTTTAAGTGTTTAGCCAATCAGAGGCCCTGTACGGTTACCATAGCAACCAGAACAAAATAATACATTGATTCTGAATCTTTGCGATATGGGCTACAATATAATGGGTAAAGTTTTGGAAAAAGTCTGAAAAGTAATCCCAAAGGTACATAGTATTTAGGGTAGACCCCCTCCTTAACTGTTTAATGCTTTCATCAATTTAACTATTACTTTACCATTGTAAGCAACATTTTCCGTCCATTTGAGAGAAAAAAAACCTGCACAAATATCGCAAATGAATGTCTCTAGATCGAGCGAATGTCCCTGGACACCAATCTTCATTAATAGGCCGACCACTGGCACTTGGGGAATTAACGACATGCGCATGATGACATTTTTAGTGCCAAAAATACGTATGTCATATGTTAGACCTACATGAGGCCCCAAATACATAGTAACTACGCCTAAATAGAAGTCAAATTATTGTATTTTTGAATAAACATTATATCTTTGTCTCTTTTGACAGATTATTACCCGAATTCGGGGCAGCCTTGAAGCATTGGGACACTACATCGAAGACACCGATTCTATATCAGTACCACAGGCTATAATTAAGTACGCCGAAGGCGACATCATAGCGTATTCAGATTTCATAAGAAAAGGAGGAATTGCTTCAGGTTACTAGATCTTCCTACTTGTCCTATGACGAGAATCACTTGTTCTAGAAGATATATTTTTATATAAGATAAATCAACATTTTGTTACTGAGTGGAGTAGTAAGTGGAAATTGGCCAGCATGAAGGTTTTATATTTTATATTAGTCCCACATGAATTAGGTTATACTCGGCTCCACACAAATTTTCGCTACCTAATATTTAGTCTGTCGTCTCCAAATATATGTGATCGAGTTAAAATATATAAATAAACCTATACTATAGAGAGGGCTAATATTTTCATTCTTTCACTTCGAAAAAAGTAAAAGCATCTGCACTCGAGAGGCTTTAGTAAATGAAAGATTATACAACCTCAAATTATTGCGAGTAATCCTAACGAACAGCTTTATTTTTTATTTGTAACTGTTACCTGGTGGGTCACCCCTGGAAGTGGCAGCATGAGTTTTCTCATGGATAACATCTTCACTTAAGATTTTGAAACTTTGTTAAGAATATATATGATCAGTTCCTGAACTATGTATCCACAAACGACCTCTTTCTAGAAACACCTCCAAAACCAACTTAAGAATAATTAATATCAAAGGTTCAATTCACAATAAGTTTAATAAATAATGTCACTTGACAAAGTTAAATATTTATTTCATTCATTGTATTGTTTCGCCATTTTCTTTTGCTTAAATCAAAATTATCCGAATTAATGTCAACATCATAACAACACATCATTAATGCTATTCATAATATAGAAAGACAATGTTGCCTTTCTGGAACGCATACCGGTTCGTTTAATTTCGACTAGATTGCACGTGTCCTACAGTGCAGTTTCGTATAGACTCGGGTCATGCCGTATATAGATTGTGTGCAAAGCTGTAAAGCTTTTAAATTGAAACGTGTTTAATATCATGCTAAGTTCAATAGCCTCTTATTCTCAGACAGAGCATTGGGAGTTTTTGCATTTGAAAGACAATTAAATTGTCCACATATACCAAATTTGTTGTAGTAGGTATTAAACTTCTGAACAAAACTGCATTGAATTGTGAAGAGAAAGTTTTTATGTTACATCCTGTATTGGCATGAGCAATTTATGACTTATGATCATATGTGATATTATGATCTCAAACAAAATAAATGCAATAGCATGAAATGAAATGTGGACCTTTCTTTGCAGATCTTTGCACAGTGAAAATGCTGGCTCAGTGTTTTGGTTCTCAGGCGGTCGCATGATAATACATCGCTGCGAGTTACTGTCTGTTATCATTATTATAAATCGCCGAGTCTTATTTCTGCAATTGTAAAGAAAGGCTGTATTAAAATTCTTGACATTATGATATTGCATAAAATTATGGTACAACTTTGGTATCCTGAACAGCAAGGTGCAGTTGATATTCAGCCCATATACAATGAAAACTTGAGAGTGCGAGTTTCCCCGTTGGGCCACGTGCATTCCCAGAAAAAGGGTCACGAGCCCCGAGAAGAATATTGGTCAAATTAGCAAATCTAGGGAAATATTGGGAGAAATGTTGATCAATGTGTACCAAAATGGCGTTGACTTATAGATATTGCAGATTTCTCTGGGGAGCAAAATCAAAGCATCAATTCAAATAATTGTACATTAACTAAATTGTCTTAACTCTTGGGTGATATATTTCTTCTCGGTCGCTTTGGGACATCTATCCTAGCAGTTTTAAGGTGGCTTTGCACAGATTTTCTTGGTTTTTAAAAACTATTTTTGCATTGTGCTAATAACATTGCTAATTAAAAAAAAACGTTATAAGATATATGGTCACATACTTACTTTTTGAGATTTCAAGCAGACTTTTTAAATCTATTAACTGAGATAAAAACTAAAAACAATTATATAGGTAGGAACTTATCAACCACGATCGTACTTAAGCAAAAACCTTTCTGTGCTAATCCACCTTAAAAGAGCCCTTGCGCACCAGTGGCGTAGCAATAGGGTGGCATGGGTGGACAAAGTCCATGGGCCCCCAGGGATAAGGGGCCCCATACATAAAGAGAAAAAAGGGAAAAAGGAGAAGAAGAAGAAAAAAGAAGAAAAAGAAAAGAAAAAGAAGGAGAAAAAGAAGAAAAGAAAGAAGAAAAAGAGAAGACGAAAAAGGTTGTCGGGCCCCAGTGAAAAGTGAGTTATTGTAGAAATCATGAACGATGACTAGTCATAAGTATGCAGTGCTAGATCACTGATCTTGGCTACCCTCTTTAAATATGTCTGAAATAAAAAATAAAAAAAAATAAGTGTGGGGCCCTCAAAACATGTATTAGACGAAAATATATGCACCAAATGGCGTGATTTTCAGTTTGAAATTTCCAACATTGAAAACTTATTTTGGTAATAAATATCAGGGGCCCCGCACTGATTCTTGTCCATGGGCCCCGGATCTCCTTGCTACGCCACTGTTGCGCACAGTAGTGATAATACATTAAAGTGTGTTAACTAGATTATCAATTGATTAAAATGGCTTGTTCTAAAAGATACGCGTTAAAAAGAGCAAAGAAAGAGTAACCTGGATTTATTGTGAGCGGCGAGTACTTGTTTCTGAAAGCTTGAACAAAAAATAATAAAAATATACACCATCAAGGTAAATTTTTCGAGATACTGAGCGTTGAAGGTAATGCTGCCCTTATCAACGAGAGCCACATTTTGTATATCCAGAATTTCATGAATTTTTGGGAAAAGCCTTTGAAAGATTACCAAAGTACTCTGGAGTTCAGAACAACTTTAAATAAATATAACTCCATGATTAGAACAAAATATACACCAAATATATTGCTCTTCTACACTTTTGAGGAGATTAAAGATATGATTATGATGATGATGATGATGATGATGATGATGATGATGATGATGATGATGACGACGACGACGTTTTGAAGTTTTGAACACGTAATGAATAAATGAATCATCCTACTCGACTTACCAATAACCACGTGCTGCTGCGATGCAATGTTACACGTACACCACAAAATACATTGACGTCTTTTGTCACTGTCCTGGATATTGCAGTAGATATTGTATATTGGTACTATTTCCAAACGGCATGTTGCTTCCACATAAATAGCAGATTTTATCCATTTTAGTTAGTCGACGCACTCCTCCCCACCCAATGGCACCAAAAAAAACCCTTGAAACAGCATATAGAAATATTTATCGTAATGTGTCTCAGTAACCTATTTTATATGTTTTCATAACCAACAATTTACTTTTGTAAGTCAATGTGTGTCATCAAGTATAAAGTTTTTCAAGATATGCCGTATTTAGCATATTTGCCATGTTATGCTCATGTGTTTAAATGATCAGCCAAGATATAAATAATGCAATTTTAGCAAGAATGAAAACACGTTGTCGAAGATTATCGCAGATAGTATAACAAACTGCTTTTGGTGAATTATGTGGCATGCCGAGTTACATCACTTATTTGTATAATCAAGCAATAAATAAGAAAGAGAAGTAGATTTTTCATATAATCAAATATTATTTATTATCTTTCCGACTTATAACAATAAAATATCCCGAGAAAAATTTAAATAATGTCAAATAGAAATACCATAAAAAGTTCGTGGTCATAGCATTCCTCTGGCAATCAAGCTCAGAGAAACATTCCTCGTGTAAGCATGGTAAGTGACAACCAAATAACCCCGTATCACGTTTTGTTGATGTTGCATGTTTGTCAACGAATGTTGATTAAATTTCTCCTTTTGGCTATTATAAGGGGCGACTATGCTCTATTATAAGGTAATAAATCTAATTTACTAAAAGTGTGGGCGACTATGAAGGATTATTCATCTAAATACATATAAATGTGCAACTACCTGGGATCCAATTTCTGGGTAACACTTTACTATAATAATAATAACATCTTCAAATTATATTGAATCTTTATTTGTTAGCGAATGACGTATGAGTTGTTTCCCACACAAAGTACTGTAATCTATCTCGTGATTAGTCACTTGTTTGGAATGGCACGACCACTGTAAATATCCTCATAGTAGCTGAATTTGACAAAACGTTTCTTATATAGCATCCTAAAGAATCGTTCACTATTTGAAAACGAGATATAAATAACCAAAATACAGAAGTGTTAATGTATTTTTAACAGGGTTTCATAACTGACAAACATGAGACCATGTTTATATTTTTAGTTTTAGTTTAATATCGTTTTTATGTCAAAATGACGAAGGATTGACAAAGTTTTGCTAACTTAATAATTTTTAACAGATTATTTTTTCAAAGAAAAGATAATTTTCCAAATTTCAACAATCCCCAGAACTAAAGATTTAAAGACCTAATGGGTCTAACCCGATAAAAGACATACACATGTATAATAGATCATTCACCTTGAGCATCATCGGGTCTGAAACCTTCTGTTCTTGGGATTGTTGCTCGTGTAAATTCGGCCTTGTGGCTCCGAACCCTCGATTAGTGAAAAAGGTTGCTACTCTGCCTGTAAAAGTACATAAGTTTGAGCTAAATTTCACCAAAAATCCCTCACTTGCGTTTGAAGTTGCTCGATCGGATTGAAGTTGCTCGATAGAGCTTGATTTACCTACTCTTTCTAAATGTCAATGGACCAGAGATATTGGTCGAGGTATGCATTTAAAAAATGTAACTTGCGAGCCCATATATCTATGAATCATGCAAAAGATCAACTTTTATTATTATTATGTATGAGAATCTGACTTTACTTATCCCGTTATTTTGAACAAAATGAGAAATAAAATATTCAACTTCATGAGAAAGCAATTAATATTTTAGCATAAATTCATTGCTATCATGGGAACCCAAAATATTACAGAACCACAAAATACCTGACCTTTAGTGAAAATCCATTTAGGCACAGAGCCCAAAACAAAACCAGGAACCAACAACATAATGACAACCATCAAAATTACTCATTTTGAATGAAAAAAAAAATGAAAAACTAACTTGAAATCCAGCAAAGCATAATCAATGAAGCATTTCTTCTGTAAAAAGTGAACGAAGCCAAAATGACACGGGAACCAAGGTATTTGTGAGAACCAGATGAACTATTATTTTAATTTCATTTATTTTTACCCTATAGTCTTCCTGAGCCTTTTTTGTAACAAGTCTTCCTGACAGACCCCCTGATTTTGCAATTTACATACCAAAAGTTATATTGTGAGGTAATATTGTATGGGGTGGGTTCTCCTCTTTTCATTGATAACAGAGTCACAAAGTATTTCCCGACCGAAAAAAAAATAGGCAAAATGGCCACTTTTTCAAAAACATGTTATAGAAATTCAAAATGTCGGAATTCCGTCGTGTTTTTATATAATAAATGAAGGAAGTGTCAATTCTAACATTGCTATTATTTTCAAGTCAATACCATGTTTTTCAAACTGGCGAGTTAAATTTTTCGAGGTTAGACTACTTCAAAAAAAAAAAAAGCTATATAATCAATACATGTGTAAACAACATATTTGACACTATGCAAATTTTATGTCATAATGAAGGATAAACATGATGGATGTTTTGACCAACATTTCCGACTTTTAAACAAAATCTTTAAAGCAAAACCATCACATTCTGTCTTTTGACTGAAAATGGCATGGAACCAGACACCTAGAACCAGAAGAACACAAGGAAACCACCCAAAGTTATATTATCAATCCAGAATGGCGATAAAAATACTATAATGCATGAAAACACCAAATGACAACCATCTTATTTAAAAATATCATTTCTGAATGTTTGAGAAAATCTCTTCCACATTTGTGATGACTTTGCGACAGAACACTTTTCGAGAAACTGATGAAAATAGGTAGCAAAAATGAATAAAATAATAAAAAATTCAAGCAGGTTTTCTGTTGTAAAATTTGATCGCCTTGATCAATTTCAAGAAGTAAGGTGTCAAAGTGCTTCGGAAATCGGTCAACAAATTGTATTGGAGGTTTTAGACACTTGAATATTTAGTTTCAAAAGTTACACCGTAAAACAGGATGATAAGTTCTCAAAACATAATAACGTTTTAAATTGGATTATCATCTCTTACCAGGTCAGTTAAACCTCTACAAAAATGAACAATATGAACAATCAGATACGATCAAATCATACAAAATAAGGAAATGAGTTACAGTCTGTGATGACACAAGACTTTATCTGATGGTTTAAAGTTTGTTTTGATAAATATGGCGAGTACATGATCTTAATCTTATTGCTATCATGCAGTCGCCATATTGTGTGGATACGGCTTCTACTCATTGAAAGGTTTATTTTGCTTCTTGTTTATTTATATAATTGCCAACTTGAAATCTCTTATAAATCTAAACTGCTTTTATAAAATCAGAAAATTTGAATTTTCTTCAAAAAAGGTCTTTACAATTGAGGACCCTAGAACTAAAAGGGGGTTAAGTTAAAATCTTGAAAATTAAGTTGTGTCAATTTCCTCATTTCTACATTAAGTAAAAGTTTTGTAGTGATTTGATGATCGGAACATGCGTAAAAGTCACTGCGAAATACAGCAATACCATTCAAGACTACACAAATGATTTTATGTTTGTGCCGTTTTCCCCAGTTTGTACTCAATGTGACTTAACCCCCTTCTAGTTCTAGGGTCCTCAATTGTATCATTGACCGGTCAAAGGTAGACAATTGTCCACCTGAATAGATTTTTTGAAACATCTTTTTTAAGGTAAAACATCTTTTTTAAGACTTAAAAAACAAAATAAAAATAGATTTTACTTATAAACCGGTTGGCTTGATTTGAGTTAGTCGATAGTTTTTTACTATTGCCTTCTCAAAACAAAATTTGTTTACAAAACAAATAAATGTTGATGCTCTTTCACTTTGGCAATAAGGAAAACTATGACCCCTAAGTATTTCTACATATATTATTGTACAAAGTATTAAGATTACTTCGGAGCAATAGTTTTTACTATAATTACCCTCATGAACACTTTACATTTGTATATTCTGTTTTGGTGTATAACTTGTATAATTTGGTTTCTTAGCTTCATGTCATCATTTTAACACATTAAAATGATACTGAGCTCAATAGGAAGAAATAAATGTCAAGACCAGTACGATTTTGCGAATGCCTGGCAATAATTTTTCTTTCCGTTCATGACGAATTGTACTTATCACATTTAACATTTTTATAACATTTCGAGTTTTTTAGTTATTGCGAAATGTAATTGAAAATTCGAAATATAATAATGTTGTTACATTTTACGTTATTCTTATACTTTTGCATTGCTTGACTAAGTCCAAATTTTCACTTCAATATTAAAAAAAACCTTCTATTACATCTCCTGAAGAATAAATATATTTACCACATTATTTTAACGTATTTTTATGGATTTTGTAACATTATCTGGTTACTATCATGTTGTTGCTATATGGGTCATACATCACAGAAGGTGAAATATACAGAATTGCCAGGCATATTGGTGTATACATGCATGGAAAAAAAAACCCACGGAAAAGTGGTCTTTGGGTAGAATTTAGAATTAATTAGTATAAGGGTGTCATCAAATTTTGATGGATTTGTAATAGATCATGACATCATGGCATGCACCTTGTAAGTACCTTTTTCTTCTACTCGCTTCCTACTTATTGCGATATTTTCACTTTGTAAGCGGTTTTGTTCGTTAGTGAGGAATTCCGGCGTATGAATTGAACTTATTTGTCATCGTATCCCCTTTCTCTTTTGTACCTCTGCATGTATATTAACGCTCATCTAACCAGACTAAATTAGATATCTACACAGGAAGGGGTTGTTATAACCCGCCCTAAATGTTTGGAACCAAACCAGCTATGAATTTCAGCTATCAGCCTAAGACGTTACACAATTGAGGACCCCTATGCTAGAACTAAAATGGGGTCACACGGTCACAATGAAGTCACAAAATCTTGAAAATTTAGTTGTGTCAATTTCCCGCTACAGAATTTTCATTTCTATATTCTGTGCAAGTTTTGTAGTAATTTGATGATCAGAGCATGTGTAAGAGTCACTGCGAGATACAGCAATACCATTCAATGCAACACAAATGATATGATGTGTGTGCCATTTTCTCATTTCTCAGTTTGTACTCAACGTGACTTAACCCCCTTCTGGGTCTAGGGTCCTCAATTGTGACCTCAAAGTTGAAGGTCGGAACACAAACATAACTCAGGGCCACCAAATAAAAAAAAAATGAAATATCGAATTCTCATTTAGTATAAATTTCGGGGAATTGATAATTCTAATATGTTCCGTCAGTTTCAGCTTCATAGCGTGTACATATTTTACAAAATGGCGCCCTAAGATTTCACGGGCCTCACCAACCCCCTCTCCCTTCTACAACTAACTTTGGCGACGTACCCCACCTTAAGTTATATCCCCGATTTCTTTCATCAAAGGATTCATTACTAAATCACTGCCACAAATGATGTCATCACTTGAACGTGTGTTAGTCCCTCCAGCTAAACCTGACCCAAGATTATGTCAATTATCATTGTACCACTAAAACAAAGCCTCAGATAATCATAAAATACATTGTTTTAGACTCCATGATTTCTCACCTTTATATTAATGTAAACTTAAAATTTCATTTCCTTGGCCTTGCCCTTAACCATTCGTAAACTGAACATTTGAACATGCCTAATGTACAACAATGAATTAATTATCCGTCGTGAAATACCAAGATCTTACAAATTGTCCACCTACACAACAAGTTCTATCGACGACCTTTGGGAATAATTTGTCTTATATAATATTGGGTGTTATACCGGTGACATTAAAACTGTATTCAAACATTACGTAATATTGTATTCTACAAAAAACAGAATTAGGTTTTCTAAACAAGGACCGAGTATACTTTAAGTTCCATCCAAAAATTCAAGGCTAGAGTTTAAGGGTTAGGGTTACGGTTTAGGTAAACAATTTCGGATTTCGGATTCTTTGTGAGGATGGTTCAGATTAAATCAATACATATTATAATATTACAACCCTTTAACCACCGAACAAGAAAAAACACATGTCATAAATCTTGTATATGTGACCCGCCATATCAAGGGTCCCAAAATGAAAATTGATTTTTTTTGTCTCTGAAAGATTATATTTTAAGCTTTAAAATAACATATTTCTTATTGGATGTTCGATTGCAAAGTTACATCCAAATCGGCAAAAGGCATCGGGCTGATAAGGAAAACTATAGTTCTGAAAAAATCGAGTTAAAGTTTCTGAACTGGTTAAATTTGAATTGAAAAAGTATTTTTATCTCGATTTTTAAAACATTTGTCTCATGGTTTTGATGTTGGAACCTGATTAATATGATAGAATACACTTCCAAGGTAACGTTTCTGATGAAATTAGAAATTCGACCTTGGACTTGATTTTTGACTTTGCTCAGCTTCAATGGTCCGTATCTTGGTAATTTACTATGCCGTCCTGAACCCTTGTCCTCCGAAGGGAGAGGGGGGGGGGGGTTGTTGCAACCCCCCCTAAGGTTTTTTCCCGCTTCATAAAAACGCAAAAGCAACCGGTGTGAAAGTAATCGTAGTCCCCTTGAAATAGTAGTCCGCCTTCCATAGACCATAACGGAATAAAGCGTGAAGCTAATGTTGTATGAGAGTTGTTAGCCTATACTTCACTGTACATGTATAACCCGGACAATTAGAACGCGGGACTTACATTCCTGCTACACAGGCCCAGGCATTTGGGTAATCTCTTTTACATCCTTTGCGGTCAATTTTATGAATAAACTAGGGTGTACCACCTAAGGTCATGCCTAAGGTAGGGTTAGGGTAGGCCGTCAAAGTTGGGGTGTAGGGGAGGGGGTTGGTGAAATTTGTAAGTCGCCATGAAAAATTTATTCATGCTATAAGACTCAAGCTTACAAGACATGTTAGAATCATCATTTCCCTTCTTTATTAGCAAACCCCCCGACGAAAATCCGTTATTTAGAATTTTTATAGCAAACTTTTGATTTTGGTGACCATTTTTGCCATAATGCAATTTTGCCTGATTTTCCAATCCGAAAGTTCTTTATACGTCATAATTACGATTTTGATGATCTTGGTATCGTTAGATAGGAGAGGATCATACCTATCTATTTATAGCAAACCTAGTTCATAGGGGGTTCCGTTCTAAAATATAAGGGGGGGGGGGGGGGGGGTGCAACAACAACCCTCTTCAGAGGACGTGTTACAAAAAATAGCTCTTGAGGACAAGGGTTCAAGTACCTTTCGATATGATACAGGGTCACATATATCAAAACATTTGCGACATCGATTACAATTATTATCAATAAAATTTGTGCCTTGTAAAATCAAGGAATTTTAACTACAAAAGAGAAGCAATAAACTCGAGTACTCGAAGATTGTTTTCCCTAAACTGGGAGATAATTATTAAAACAGTTTATCGAGAGGAAATTACAGGTATCGTGATTTTAACAGATGTCACCATAAACTGCCTTGGTGAGTTAAAGTTTTTAATATCTTTTATCATTAAGATTGATTTCTATATATAAACACTCCTCAATTTTATCATACCCTTGCAAACGTGTATATAACTGTACAGACAATAACAAACCTCTTACGTGACGTATGTGGTATTACGAATTTGACTGCTAAATTCCTTGAGTTAGACAGTGGTGTTTACATGGCTGACAGCAGGTTGTGATGCAATACTCCACCCACACCACATCTTTCATTGACCTCCCGTATATATATTCTTATTTACTACATAACTAGCATATAAATATATATTAACTATAAATATAATTAACAATATTATGACTCTTTTCATAAATGATTGTCAGGGAACCTTTTTATGTAAATGCATTTACCATTTTGAACCATCCTTAATAATATGTCAAGGAATATTTTTACAAAGACATCTTAATGTCAGTGCCAAAACCTTATCCAAAAACTTTGATTTTTTAAAAGAATAAATCAAATCACTTTTAATTGCAATTTCAGTGCAGTGGAACTTTCTGAAACTCATCTGAAAGACAAACCTCATGATATGTATAATTATTGTGATGAATATACACAAGATTAAAATTATACGCGGGGTATCAACAATATTTAAAGATCATCTAGAAGAATAGAGCCAGAAATGTAATTCTATTATGGGATACTGAAAACATCTACATAGTGACTTGCAAAGTAACACATTCCTACGGCTTAAACTGACTGTCCCCAGACTGCTATGTTATCCTCTTTAGCATCAAAATTCATTTAGTATTATGCTGAAAATCAAGATGTTCAGGTCGACCATGTTTAACTGTGGCATCGTGACGTCACACGTTGAACGATTTTTTAAATGTTTGTATCTATGAAAAGAAGATACCCTATTCTATACTATGGTATCAAATAAGTACGCATTAGGCGTGTCATCCTCGATTCACCGGGCACTGTAACCCTTCAAATGCATGGATTAGATTACAGCACATTTAATGTCTTTGCTTTCTCCTCAAGGTGCAGTGTTGTGTCTATTTGTAGAATTGCGCCGTTCTTGAAAAAAAAAAAATGAACGGAGTATTGCCATTGAATGGGAAAATGTTTGTCAAAAAGACACAATCCTGCACCTCACTCGGCTTTCTGCATGTAGATATGTAGTCAGTGGATGAGGTTGCTGCATGGCATGAATCACCACCAGTAGAGAAACTAAAAATTGCTATAAAACCATAATGTAGATGAGGATGAATGATTTTTCTGACGAAATATCAGAGATATAGCTCTCTTCCTGTTTGGTGATTTTTAAAACTTTTTGATATCCCCTCGTTTTTTCACTGAGTATTGAGATGCCAGAAATGATAAATGTGATCGTTCATCCCAAACTAGCCATGAATGCAGCCGCTTGTAATTTTCATTTTTTTTTAAATATTTATAAGGATTAAAATGTCACCTCAATGAATTCCACTCAATTTCCAGAAGTCAAGTTTAAGTCTGTCAAAGGTTGTCAAAAATGAATAACTGAAATAAACGCGGTCAAAGATAAGTAAACAATACTTTATGTTTATTGTCCTCAAAATATATAGATTTATTTAATATTTCCAATCATTTTTTTTTAAATAAGACGTTTCTGGTATCTTGAAGTAAGCACAAGGATTGTGAATCTGTCACAAAATAGATTCCGGGAAATTACAATGTATTTTCACCTGTAGCGCAAAAAAACGTTTGCTGCATTAACGGCTCGTTTGAGATGGACGGTTTAAGAAAACATTGAGTATGGAGAAGTAAAAATACACTGCTACATAACGATTTTGAACGTAGATGATACTGCTCTGTTTCATAGCTAGCATTACTTTTTTTTTGTACGAGGCAAAATAATGAATTTTATGTTCATAAGGATTTAACAATGAATTTATATTTCCACGTGACGTACTTAGATCTTACACATTAATCCATGTGGTACTTTAATGCAATTAATGCACCACCTACTCCGCAGTTCTAATTGATGTCCTTCGAGTATTTGTTTTCATCTTATACAGTTATATACGTATATGAATAAGTAAAGTTATACTGATAGCAATCTCAAATTTCAGTGTGCAAAATAAGAAAACGGATGTGATTTGTAACTTATCAATTCATGGCTTTATGTTCAGTAGTTCTGCTTTAACATTTAATCCAATTCAGTTTTATTAGAACCAAAGATACATTTTAAACAGCACACAAAACAAAATAATACTCTTCTCATAAGAATACTTTAACAAAAACAAGCACCAAGAAAAATTAACCCAAAAACATTCAAGCAAACAAACAGGCAAACGATCAAACAAACAATCAAACCCTTAATGGAAAACCAAGTCCTTACCCTCCACAAGCTATATATTTTCCGCAAACATTTAGCCAAAGTTTCATTCGGACGCAGGTAACGTACATTAAAGATCATTGCAGGTATCACTCGACACATTGCCTCTGAAAATATATGACACATAACTAATTATAATGATCAATAAGTAATTATTGTACATTGTAAAAAAACAAATCAACAAACAAACAAAAATTCATATGACACTACGTATTTTATGTCTGTTCAAATGCTTCGAAAAGTTAAAGTTTTAGTTTACAATAGTCAATTAAATTAAAATTGACAAAAGAAGTATCATCAAAGAAGATGAATCTATTGGATTTTTTTTACCGAATCGAACTAGCCAAAGCTATTTGCTTTTGCTCGGGTAAACACAAAACAAACTCTCAAGTGGGGATTATCTACATTTATTGACTCCAGTGAATATCGTAAGTAATGGGTTAACAAAATATTTACGGTAGCTTACAAAAATACATTGTTATGCATCTACAACACAATTGAAATAGTGTGTATCTGAATAATTTGTTCATCTTGAGGATATTTGAACCAAAATCCAATTGAAATGATATGTTAGTAAAAAGTCGTACTAATTCTTTTGCGACTTTACCATCGCTCACGAATTGAATCCAAATGTCCCTTGTCTATCACGTTTCATTGACGCTAAATGTTTGTCAACGAACATTTATTAAATGTCTCCTTTTGGCCATTGGGGCTGATTACGTTCTATTTTAAGATAGTGAATCTTATTTACGTAAATTGTGGGCGACTATAAATATGCCACTACTTGGGATGAGTCCAATTTCTGGGTAGCATAATTTGCCTCATCAAATCACACTGAATCTTTATCTTGCAGGCAGCGAATGACGTATAGTTGTTTCCCACACAAATCAATATATCATGATATGTTCGTCAGGGTTAGAATGGCTTGACCAATGTTATTGTGATAACAGTGACTGTAGCCTAACATAATTCTTATAACAAAGAGAATCGTCTTTTCAACAACGCCGAAGAATTGATAATACTCAAGAGATTTGTTTAAAAGACAATGAAATTTATGTTTTCCAAATACGGCAATAACTATTTCATAAAAGGAAGATGGTGTGTCGAGCACTCAGGTTATGGCCGATGATAATATGTGCAAGCATCGAGTGAGGTAACTGAATCTGTTTATATTGGAGATGCTAGAGAGCATGCAAAAAGCAAATAAGTATAAGTTATTATAATTTTACAATAGCGTTTCATGTGAACTTCACCTTCTCCTTGCTCTATCATCCGTACCGCTTTGTTAGATTTTACCGTAAAGCGCTGGGGAAAAAACCTTGTATTTCCCAACGTTTTTTCATTGTACAACACAATGTCCATTATTTTATATTGAATTATATATCATGTTTACACAGCAAAGCAAACATACTTATAAATACATAAATTGCGCAAATAAATGACTAAAGCTATGGTCACAATAATCGTACGATCAGCTTACGAGCAGTGTTTAGTTCATCTAATAGGACCACACGACGCCCTCGCTGCTCGCTTTACTCACTGCTAGTGGTCCTTTTAAACGGACTAAACACTGCTCGTAAGCTGATCGTACGATAATTGTGACCATAGCTTTACATGTGACTAAAACAATAATATTATGGAATAAAATAAATAAACATATAGTCGAACATAACTAAAATATGTAAAATCGAAAGGTACCTTAAGGTATTCATAAAAAATACGAGATACGGGCAATTGAAGCTGAGCATAGTCCAGAATCACGTCAAAGGTCGAATTTCTAATTTCATCAGAAACGTTACCTTTGAAGTGTATTCTACCATATTAATCAGGTTCCAACATCCAAAACATAAGACAAATGTTTTAAAAACCGAGATAAAAATCCTTTCAAGTTTTACCAGTACATAAACTTTAAACTAACTTTTCTCAGGTCTCTGAATCAGCCCGATGTCTTTTACCAATTTGGATGTAACTTGTCAAAGAACATCCAATAACCAAAAACAAGGTGTCATTTTAAAGCTTAAAATATAAAATTAACATTTCATTTTGGGACGCTTATACATAATAATTAGTTGCAATCATGTTATTGGTTTTATGTCGTTTCAAATGAAATAGGCATTCAATTTTTTAGTTCGGAACACGCTTTGCTCAATCTCTGTAATTATGTCGATTGACTTTGTGAATAGTTTTATGTGGATTTCAACTATGTTTTCTTGTTTTGTTTTATTTGCCTAATGAGAATGGTTTTTTTTATCTCTCTTGAAAGCTCATGTTTCAGTGGCATTTTTTGACACTCACGATACATTCTTTCTACATGCTGTTTATAATATAGGAAAGCTCGAACTTCAAAGCTTGAGACATATTCAACGTTGCTCATATGTTTCCGATTTGTAGTATGACAGATATTTGACATTTGTTACACTTTTTTTTCACCTGACACGTGTTCAAATATTTGAATTTGAACACACAGAGTCAGTGTCCAACTTTGAAAGCATGCATTCAAAATATAAACTTTTGAACACCTGGTATGCCTGAACACCTGCGTGAACAGAAGCATCCGGCATCATTTCATGACATTAGAAGATGCCGGACGCTTGTATTCATTTGTTCAGTTTTTAACACTAATGTTCAAAATTGACATATTTGAACACTACTTTCAAAAGAACACATGCGTTCTTTCGAAATAAGTGTTCAAAAATGTGAAGTATTCCTTTATTTAAATGCCTATATACACGGTTGCTCATATAGTTGGAATAAAAATATTGTTACCAATTTTTTACGTAAAGGTCAATTTATGATGAAAATATCTGGAAACTTATGTTGCTTTTGGTCAGATTTGATAGGTTATCTTGTTGGGTGTGAAATGGAACTCCGAGTGTGATCAATTTTCTCATGTACTGGTAAGGGGGCAACAACAAAAATGGGTCAACATTTTCAAAAGGATGGTATAAAATAATTTCTGTCAAGCTAGCGAACGGTTGATCATGTGTCTCACAGGGATTAAATGTGACATTGCCTTTCTGTTACTATTTGCTGACCATGAAAAGACTTTGATGGCCCTTTAACAGTGTCATTTGGTTTTGTTAAACATATCATGTGTAAAATAAAACTAATTAATGTCTAGCTCTTCCAGCTTCCTTGCCTCCATGAAGCTTAATATACCTCCTACGTGTTTGTAGATTGCCTACGAGAGTTGTTTGGCAATCGAATGAGGGAATTGATCAGTCAGAATTTCAGATCTCCGTCTTTATTTGAATGGCCTTTGTTAATTAAGTACAGTAACAGATAGTTTACAGACAAGAGTCTTCCAGTCATTTTTGAAGCTCTTTCTCAGCTGTGAAATTACTAATGCCTGAATCTAGCCCCAAGAGAGATAAGACGTACGACAAACGAAGATAAGGACCAAAGGTTGGGGAAGAACTGGACTTCGGTCACTTTTATTTTACAAATGATAATGTTCAATAAAACCAAATGACACTTTTAAAGACCAACAGAAGTCTTTTCAGGGTTAGAGAAAAGTAATAGAAAGGCAATGTTACATTCAATCCGTATGAGACACATGATCAAAATTATCGCTTATTGGACAGAAATGATTTTATACCACCCTATTAAAATAAGCATATCCTTGGAACGCCTTTATCAACTATCCCCATTCTTACAACATCATACAGGTAAATTCATGTGTCTATTTTGAAACTTAAGTAATAATTTGATTTAAGTAAATGAATAAAGTATTTATCTTGTTCTTTAAATATGGCGCCTATTTCAACCATTGCACTGTAAATGAGGTGTTTAGAAAGTATGGACAAACTAGTGTTTAGGTAGCTAAACATGTTTACAACCTAAGCATGTCCGACTCTTTCTAAGATTTCAAATAATATTTACTCATTGAAAACTGTGTATTTAATATCATTCTGCTGAAGAGTCTAATGTTTAGATTGTGATTAGATATTAAACATGTTTAGAAAGTATGGACAAACTACACTGAAAACATTATTTCGTCAAACGTGGTGGAAAAGTCGTCAAACAGGGGTTATAAATTAGTCATGCAAGTGAATTTCTCCTTATTCGTCGCTTGACGATATTTGCGGGCGCATGCCAAACGAAAACAAATGCAGGACAAACTATTTTTGTAACTGTACGAATTACAAATCTGTGCAGGACGAGTTTGAACGATTGACAAATGTACTTTTCGTTAATTGACAAATGCACATTGTCATGAGCTAAGGTCAAGACAAACTAATGAAGGCATGACAAGCTATGTTGACAAACTTCTTTGAGCACGACTAACCATACCTGAGAGCTGACGAATTTGCATGACGAACTATATCGTATATAACAGGTTTCCGTACCTTCAAGAAGTGGCGTGGCGTTTTATTCTCTAGTCGATTGCACAGGAGGACAATTAGCGACAACACCTCTTTTGATTCGGATAGAACAACTCTTTAATTCCAGGTAAGGTTTGTGCCTAGCCTATCATCACATTCCGACCAGACCGCATTGGATTCGGATTCGGACAGAACAACACTACTGGACTAAGAATTCCCGTATTCATGCTTAAGCTTACTCCTACTTCATCATCAGATTTTGACCAGACTAGTCCATCTAGATGGACCCCACAACCGAGCGCCGTAGGCGAACGCGATGCGTTCGTTTGCGAGGTCCATCTGGATGGACTAGACCAGACAGCCATTGCAAAACCTGCAAGCAGAACCTGAGTGTTTCGTCTCGTTGATTTCACACGGATTGAGCTATACCTAAATGGAATTAGTCTACCGAAAACAAAACCTCTTGAAAACTAGTGTCGCTTGACAAATTAAGTGACAAATTATTATTCTTGCATGACAAATTAATTTTTGTGCATGACAAATTATTTTTTTCTCATGACAAGCTAATTTTTCAGCATGACTAATTGTCATGAAAAAGTCGTCATACTAGACCGTTTTTCATGACTAATTATAATTCGTCGTTCAATACTTGTTTGACGAATTCCACGACAAATTATAGTTTGTCATACTAGTCCATTTTCATGACAACTTATTATTTGTCAAATGATGAAACAAAATTTTCAGTGCAGGGAAATGTTTAAATTCAAAACACCAAATTTACAATGACTTTTATTGACTCACTCGGTATATTTGATTCTTGACGTGTTCTGTGCCTTTACCGTTGGATTTACTTTACATACAATTTTCAAACTGTTTTTCAATAAGGTAGAAAAATTGTAAAATTTCCTTTTAATTTGGATTATCATCTCGTACCAGGTTGGTAATATCCCCGTCAAAATACACTTTTTGCAAACTTAACAATATGAAAACCAGATAAAATCAAATCATAAAACAGGAAATAGGTTACAGTCTGTGATGTCACATGAC
>JXSR01S071546.1:6295-29147 GCA_000969725.1 Ophiothrix spiculata
AAGGCATCCAATTATAGGGGCATCAGCTTAACATCCATAGCAGCAAAGATCTTCAACCGCTTGATACTCAATCGCATTCGACCTCACATTGAACCGCTGCTTAGACCAAACCAAAATGGGTTTCGCGCTGAACGCTCAACTACTTCACACATCCTTGCCTTACGAAGACTTATAGACAGAGGGTGCAGCTTTTCAATGGGAAGTTTGTGTGAGTCGGACACAAGAAGCAATGGGGGAGGTGACGGGTGCGTTGTTTGTGCAAGAACTAATACCACAGGAAACCAAAGACAAGGTGGGTGCTAGATGAACAATTTTGAAAATTGATGTGCCTTAAGCTTTACTTACTTTGCTGGCAACCCAGGGCCCGGTGGGGGGGGGGTACTCAAGTTTGGTTTTGGTAGGGGTGTGCCGCTTTGAAATTTGTCGAATTTATACAAAAATTGAAATTTTCTCCACAAATTTACGCTAGTTTGGCGCGAATTTCCTAATTTTTGTTTGAAATTTACAAAAAAAATCCAAAAATTGCGCCATTTTGAAAAACAGACCCATCAAAATACCACATTTTGCAAAGAAAAAGGACCCATTGGTATACCAGACAGCCTGATTTTGCTACCCAAGTTTGCAGCACATCCCCAAAATCTCTTTTCTACTAAGTCCCCCCCCCCCCCCCCCCCCCGGGGCCCAGGGCCCTGGGAGGGACTCGTTTTATTTTTGTATGTGATATCCGTGATATCCAACATAGGGTCTTGCGGAACTGATTTTTGGTCGTAAATAGGGTCTATGGAACTGGTTTATTTTTTCTCGAATTGAGGTCACTGGAACCGCTATTTTGCCCATAAAATTATGACTATTTGAGCTGAAAATTGCTCGAAATTAGGTTGAGAACTTAATAAAACACACTTTTGATTCATTTTCTTTGGAAATGGGGTCTTCAAGTAATCTTCAAATGAGCATCTTGGGGATCGAGCAGAAGAGGAGGCTTGAAAAGGGAGTCTTGAGGGCGGCACATACTCGTACCTTTTATCAATGTAAGTGAGCTCTCCCCTAAACATCCCCTAAAGGGGGATTTTTTACTAAAGCCAAAATATACCTCTTTTCCCATATGGAGATTTTATTATAACCGTTTTGACACTATAAGGTTTGAAAAAATACCAGATTTCTTGAAAATGGCTGCTTCTGATACCCTAAAAGGTGTCACTTGATTCACCATTTTGTCCTCAAAAACAACCCTAATTCACCTTTTTCTTGATCATGCTATGCCTGCAGCATTATACACGAGTGCCCCCCCCCTCCCCGGGCTGAACTGTAAGCATTGATGCTCTCACAGAGGCTTAAAAGGGAAGTCCCAAAAGCAAAATGACCAGAAAATATTTTGTATTTTCACCACATAGCCTACTGTGTTTTTTCTGATCTATGCATTCAGTTCAAGAAAAGAGATTCTTGAAGTTATATCCCTAATATTTTTTTTAATCAAACGATTAATTAATAAGTTAATCACACTAAGTAGGAATCAGATGCATATTTAAATGAATCGATCATTTAATCATCTTGCAGGTGCAGGACATCTTGCAATTCACGAGAAACGCTTTCCTTGACAAACTTCCATCACTGGATTGGATGGATGAGTCGACCAAAGCAAATGCTTATGATAAAGCTAGAGCAGTTGGAAGTAAGATTGGCTGGCCTGATTGGTTGACTGACATGCAGCAACTGGATGAACGCACAATGGAGGTATGTAAGTGTATCCAATGATGTAGCGATACCAAGCTTTTATTACAGATAATACTGTATATAAGAAACTTTTCATTGATGCAGAGAGTGCATTTTAGAAACATTTTATCAAAAGTAGTCATTTTCTAAAAATTGCTCCCATTGCACAGACAGTAAAAGTCGATTAGTTACGAGGCTAGTCAATTTTTCAAACTTTATTTATGTCTTCATGCCATAAGCCAGTATCAATAATCATGTGAGTGCAAGAAAGTTGTATCTGCAATAGCTGCCATTTGCCATGAATTTGGATTGCACACTGTAAAATCTCCAGTTTTGGGTCAGTGGATCTTGGTGTCACCTGAAGAACCATTTAAAGAGCCACTGACATAATACAGGGAAATTGCGAGGGATTTTTCACATTCTTGTAACAAGGTGTTGAATAAATAAAACTTAGGGCAGCCATCTCAGATACAATTCTCTTGCACTAGCATATTCTAACCTTTTATTTCTCACTGTCAGGTTCAAGTTGATGCTTACGACCCTTTCCTCAATATGCTCTGGAAAGCTCAGCGTACTGTGAAAACTAATCTTGCCCGTCTGGGAAATCCTGTGGATAAAAATGAGTAAGTATAGGCCTTTACAGTGAATTACTATTGGTATTTCACATATATTTCAGACAGAAAAATTCAAATCTTAACGCACCCATGCATACGACATTGGAAAGTTGCCAACATCGTTTCCAATCTACAGGCACAGAACTGTGACTTTACACGCACCTGCAAAGCAAGGTGCAGATCCGTATTCTAAATGATGGGGTGGGGTAGGGGCATCGCACCCCCAAATTCAGTGACAATGTTACCGAAAGGTCCACCAAAAAGTACAAAAAGGTCCACAAACAGGACCTTCAAACCACAACACCATCGTAATGTTCATTTTGGGGTTAAAATACTTCATAAAACGTTTAAAACTTATTTTTTGCTTGTCACTTTCTCAAAACCATTGAAATTGGTTTAGGGTTAACCAAAACGAAAATATTACCTCAAAAAGAAAGAGGACCACTTTTTGAAAATCCAGCACCCCTCAGAAAAAATCCTGGCTATGGGCCTGGCAATTGGTGCATGTGGCAGTTGTGTTATGAGAGGCTCTAACTTTTATGTCAGAGAATCTTTTGAACCAATCATTAGTTTTTAATTATTTTATAGTTCAAATTACTGTAACAACACCAACTAATTGCTACATATGGCTGCTTGCAGGTATGTCACTTGTAACTTATTTTAGATACACTTCAGTTACAGGGATACATGATTTGAAAAAGTCTATAGAATCATTAATGTGTACCAACTTAATAGTGCAAACAAATTAAAAAGTCAGAAATCAATATATTTTTGGAAAAAAAAATGAGTTTAATCCCCCTATTTGCCCTCCAGAAAAAAAATCAGAAGCCTTGTTTACCCCCAGTATTTAGAAGCTGTCACTGCCACTGAATGTTTCTAGTTGTTTCTCTTTTATTTATTTTTTTATATCAAAAAGAGCTCATAGTTCAATTATCATGTGGATTGAATTTGACCCGGTATAAAGCTGAATCGAAGCAACAGTGTCATTCGGCTGCTGACTGGAATTCACGGGTTACCAGTAACCCTTAATTCAGAGATGGACAATTTTTCTCTTATTTCAACATTTATTCATTTTTGATAAAACTATCACAAGTTTGTATGGGCATGTTGTTCTTGTAACACCAAAGAAAAAAAGTGAAATTTCAGAATCAGGAAATGGGAAAAGATTTTATTTCTCTTTCTATTACTATAAAAAGTGATTTTATCCTTTTGTATGTTTCAGGTTCTACGTCAGTGCAGACACAGTGAATGCGTTTTATTCGCCATCAATTAATGAAATGATCTTTCCTGCTGGAATTTTACAACCGCCGTTCTTCAGTCCTACCAATCCAATGTATGTATACCTTTAATCAAAGGAAACAGCAATTTCTTTTGGAACTAAAACCGGGACTAAAACACAAATAAACCATCTTCAAAGGGTGGATTGATAGATAGCTATGACCAGCATTTTTTCATACAAAATCTGTTTTTCCCCAAAGAGATTAACAAAGCCCTCAATGCAAACCTCCAGGGGGAAGGGCAGTCAAGTATAATGTTGCAGGCATAGCATGACCAAGGACAAGGTGAATTTGGGTTGTTTTCAAGGAATGAAGGGTGAATCAGGTGACACCGTTTAGGGTATAAAAACAGCCATTTTCAAGAAATTTTCAAAACTGATTTTAAAAATCATCTTGGAGCCCTTTTGAAGATGAGCTTCCTTCAGCTTACTTGGTACAAAGTACCAAGTTGGGTTTCCTGGCAAAAGCCTAAACAAGGTGATTTTTTTAAAGAAATTTGATACCTTTTCAAACCCTAGTGTGAAAACAGTATCTGTAAAATCCCCAGGGTGTGAATAGGGGAAAATTGAAAAAGGGAATATTTTGACTTCAGAAAAAATCACCCATAAGGGGTTGTTAAAAAAAAACCTGTGGTCATGCTATGCCTGCAACATTTTACTTGACTGGCCCCACTCAAAACTCCACCCCTCCCTGACGCGACGATTTGAAATCCCAATATATCTATTGATCTTATTCAACAGTTTATAGATAGGCGAGGTCACGCCAATTATATAGCACCAACACATCAGAGCACATGTACTCAACATGTATACTTGAACACTCAACGGTAGAACCCATAAAAAAATGACCAACAATTATGTTGTATACAGGACTTTTACAGCTTGAATTAGAAAAAACATTGTTTTCAACCTATTTAGCTGGTTATTAATGTTATCTACAGACTATTACCTAACTTATAAGCAGATCAAATCCCGAATTAAAAGACTAGAAAAGGCAAATTAAAGTGGATTGTCGTACATTTTTTACTAGACATCTGTGGTATTTTGGGCATAGTGTAAAATGCCAGTCAAACGCCTCTAAAAATCATTATTTTCAGCATATTCGATCACGTTAATTTACATTTTTTCTGCTTATAATATTTTTCATCGTCTCAAAATGATTATTTGACTAAGTTTATAAAGCATTGACTGAAAGTTTTCCTAATCTTGTAAAAATAAATGTATCATTGTTTTTTCTATGGGTTTGCATTGCACATTTAGAGTACGGTAATGATGACATCATAATAGGGGCGCGGCAGAGGTGTAACCAATCACATGGCTAACAGTCATTATAATTAGATCAATATCGACGGGGTAATTGAAACTGTTTTGTTGCTATTGGAACAATGCGCTTCAAATGGTTGTGCTGAACCTAGATTATTCCTTACAACCATACCTGCAGCAAGCTGCCTTGATTGCTGTTAGTAGGAAAAGAAAAATCTATTTTTTTAATTAAATCAATTGAGCTAAATTGATTTTCTCACCCTCAACTACAGGGCTGTAAACTACGGGGCATTCGGGAGCATTCTTGGTCATGAATTCATACATGGATTTGATAATTCTGGCCGTCAGTATGATGAATTCGGCAACCTGAATGACTGGTGGGATAACAGGTCAGAATATCAGTATGAACAAAGAGCTCAATGCTTGGTGGATCAGTATGGGAACTACACAGTGCTGGAAGGTGTCAATGTAAGTCTATATGTGTACCGCCGCGGCAAAAGGGTCCAGTTGTCGGCTCGTACATGTTGCTCCTTGTAGCATATCCTAATGTATGGTATTTGTATACATCAGATATGCTACAATGAGCAACATGTAGGAGTCGACAACTGGACCCTTTTGCCGCGGCGGTACACATATGTGACTGTCCATCTTAAACGAGCCGTAAATACAAGAAACTTCATTTTGTGCTACAGGTGAAAATACATGTCAAGGTCGTAATTTGTCAAAATTGATTTTTGGCAGATTCACAATTCTTGTGCTTACTTCAAAACTCCAGCATTGAAGTTTCATTTCAAGAAAAGAACCAGAAATATGAAATATATTTTGAGGACAATCAACAGACAATATAGGGTTTGCTGATCTTTGAACATGCATTATCTCAGTTTAACTTTTTACTCCCTGACAACCTTTGACGGATCATAACTTGACTTCTGGAAATCGAGTGAAGTTCATCATGGTGTCCTTTAAAAAAGTGAAAATAACAAGAGGCTACATTTACGGCTTGTTTGGGATGGAGGGTTGGGAATGAGCAAATCCCTTTAAGCAGGCATGAATAGAAAAATTCAAATAATTTACTAACAAAATATTCTTTTCGCAAGAATACACATAAGGGAAAAAGATGCTTGACTATAATAGTGAAACGGGCTGATTTTAGGATTTTGTAGGATTCATCGGTGTTAGTATTCTCAAAACATTGTTCCCACCCAGTAATTGATTTTTTTTACCTGACCAGTATACTTGATTCCTTTTATAGGCAAAAAAATAAATAATAATAATTGTTTTCTTGCACTTAAGTTGAAACTCTGAAAAATTGACTTAGTTGGTTAGAAAGTTTTTTGTTTTTTTTGTAATAATTTTTTTTTTTTGAAAAGGCAATTAAAGTGCCAAATTTGGGTGAATTTATCACTATTTTCAAAAAATATTCTCAAAAACACCCAATCTGAGCAAAATTGGGTGCTTTCATGACCTTAATATTTTTTTTTTTAAAGTTCTGACTAAAGGTCGGTCGTTGAGGGCAATGCAACAACTTTTTTAAGCCTTATGGGTATCAAATTTGTGACCCTCATGCCCATAGATAAATGGCTTTCTTACACTGGGGGAAAACATTGCAGACAACGGAGGCTTGCGCAACGCATACCAAGCATTTCACTCCTGGCTGGACACTCAACCTTTGCAGCAATCGGAGGCCGAATTGCCCGGTCTACAAGACTTCACTTCACAACAATTGTTCTTTATCGGGAATGCACAGATGTGGTGCCAATCGATCACGGAAGAAACGGCCTACATCAGTGCTTATATGGATCCACATGCTCAGATGAAGTTCAGGTAAATAATCTGGGAATACCTACATTGGAGCAATCTACACAGAGTGCAGATCTAGATGCATGTGCATCTCCGAGATCCAGACCTGAGATCCGCATCTCCGTAGACCGCTTAAACATATGTACGGATGTACGCAGAGTGCTGTACAGCAGATCCGGATCTGAGGCCTGTGTAGCCACAGTCGACTGCATGAAGCGGCTTACGGAGACGCGTATTCATCTGGATTTGTACTCCCGTGTAGATTGCCCCATTGACTCTAACAAATTGAGTGCTAAAAAGATGGTGAATTCTCTGGTTCAATTCCTTTGCTGATCACATGGATTTTATTTTGATATGCAGATCAGTTTTACAGGAGAAAGCATACCATATTTGTAACTGCTCCAAACTATAATACAGTCGACCCCTTGTCAAGTTTATTTTATTTGATTGCATAATTTTTCATATATTTTGGAGTTGAAATGAAATATTTTGAGTAAATTTCCTGAATTCAAGAAATTTCCTGAAGAGTTACATCCCTGATCAGAATACAACCTTTATATTTTGCACTGTATTCTCGAAACAAAATATGTTACAGGATTTCATGTGAAGAAGTCACATTTCACCAAAGTAGTTACCAGATTTTGACAGCTTTGATCAGCCCAAAGACTATAAATTTAAGCAACTATGCCATAGAAAGTAGTCTTATAACACCAAATCTGTATAACTTGTCAAATATAGATATGGGGAGCAAGGTCTAGGTTTAAACCCGGATCAGCAATTTTCACTACTTCCCTCTATTCCATATTGTATTTGTATAATACGCTGGAGATGTGATGTAATTTCCATAGGAAGAGGTCCAACCTATCAAGTGGCTCATGGCATCGTTTTGGAGTTCCCTGCAAAAGATGTCAGCTGGAAGTATAGTTTGAGCCGCGGTATAGATATATTCATACTTTTGCCTTGTGATAAAGAAAAATTCTGTTGAATATTCATTATTTTCCTTTTTTGCAGAGTGCAAGGAATGATGTCCAACATGCCAGAGTTTGCTGAAGCTTTCCAGTGCCCAGCTGGCTCACCAATGAATCCACATGAGAAATGCAAGGTTTGGTGATCTGGATCACCCATGAATCCACAGAAGAAATGCAGGGTTTGGTGATCTGGATCACCAATGAATCCACAGGAGAAATGCAAGGTTTGGTGATCTGGATCACCCATGAATCCACAGGAGAAATGCAAGGTTTGGTGATCTGGATCACCCACGAATCCACAGGAGAAATGCAAAGTTTGGTGATCTGGATCACCCATGAATCCACAGGAGAAATGCAGAGTTTGGTGATCTTGATCACCCATGAATCCACAGGAGAAATGCAGGGTTTGGTGATCTGGATCACCCATGAATCCAAAGAAATGTAGGATTTGGTGATTAATGAATCCACAGGAGAAATGCAGAGTTTGGTGATCTGGATCACCCATAAATTCACAGGAGAAATGCAGAGTTTGGTGATCTGGATCACCCATGAATCCACAGGAGAAATGTAGGGTTTGGTGATCTGGATCACCCATGAATCAACAGGAGAAATGCAGAGTTTGGTGATCTGGATCACCCATGAATGCACAGAAGTAATCTGGAGCTTGGTGATCTGGATCACCCATGAATCCACAGGAGAGATGCAGAGTTTGGTGATCTGGATCACCAAAGAATCCACAGGAGAAATGCAGAGCTTAGTGATCTGGATCACCCATGAATCCACAGGAGAAATGCCGAGTTTGGATCTGGATCACCCATGAATCCACAGGAGAAATGCAGAGCTTGGTGATCTGGATCACCCATGAATCCAAAGAAATGTGGGGTTTGGTTATCTGGATCATCCATGAATCCAAAGAAATGTGGGGTTTGGTGATCTGGATAACCCATGAATCCACTGAAGAAATGCAGAGTTTTGGTCTTAGATCTTTTCAGTATGTTTTCCAATCTATATGCAAGTAGAATAATTCTGACACTTTAAAACTTGGCAGACATTAATTTTTGATCCTGTAGGAGTTAATATTAGATTCTTACATTTTTCAATTTTGCCCCTTGTGACCCAAAGGTCAAACTTGATTCACAAAATGTAATGAATTGAGGTCACAAATTATGATGAATTGTAGCCAGTGATCTGTAAATGTTTGTAAAAATCTTCAATATAGCAAGGGATCATGCAAATGGTTAATATCTCCCGACTAAAAAAGGTTTGTCTCAGATTTCTTTAGGTCAAAAAGCCATGTGCCGTATTCTTTTTTAAATTCAAAAACGTATATTAATTTGAATTTGCAAATACTTTTCTTTTTGCATTGTATGCAGCTAGTTTTTAACTCTTTTTTGTTGCTGTTGTGAGCAAAAGAAAAAAAGAATCTCCAAAAACCTAAAAAATAACAGCAATGCAATACATAATAATCTGTATTTTTAAAACCATGTGCACAGGCTCCGAGACTGAACCTTTTCCCTTCGGCCTAACCAAAATTGTCATCGAGGAGATGAGCCACAATGACTAAAACACACATCCAGTCTTGATTTAGGTATTCAAACACGCCACAGAGTTGTGAAGCCATCCTCGCACTATAAAAAGATGCAGACGCATGGATGCAGAGTAGTTGATTCACGATGAACGACTCTTAAGCGTGTTTGAATACCTTACAACAACGAAAATATTCATGAAAACGTATGAATTAAATTCTAAATGTTCTCGATTTAACAGATAGGTCTACTCATCTTCATAATAATTTTAATAGAATCTGAAGCAAAGAGCTAGTTTGTGCTTTGACATTTTCAATTGTTCCCGAGCTTTACACATGCTGAAAGTGCACGGCGCACGATAAACAGTGCTGTGTAAACGCACTTCCGTAAACGCTGTGCCGTGTGTGACGCGCTAATTTGAATATCAACTGTGGATTCATCACGAATCAACAACGATACGCTCCTGTATAAGGAGATTAAGTGAGTTCTTGATCTCATTTTCAAGAACTTGCTGTATCTCATCATACAGGAGTGTACTGTTATTGATTCATGATGAATCCACAGTTGATATTCAAATTAGCGCGTCACACACTGATCAGCAAACTCTCCTTCGCACGTCGGGACTTTAAGTATGTGCAAAGCCGGTGCTTGGGAACAACTGAAAATTGAAAACAGCAAAGCAACAAACATTCACAAACTAGCACTTGATGACTTTGCTAGATATTTTTATGAAGATGAGTATCTGTTAAATTGAAAACATTTAGAATTTAATTTCAGGAAGATTTTCGTTGTTGAAAGGTATTCAAACACGCTACAGAGTTGTGAACTTTGCATCCGATGCGTCTGTGTATTTTAAAAATCCTGCTCTTTAGCTGCCCTCGCATGATAAAAATATGTGGATGCATCATTGTTGATTTGCGATGAACAACTCTGTAGTGTGTTTGAATAACTATGGTGCATCTCTGGTCAAATCAATGAGCCACAATGAATAAAACACACATATCCAGTCTTGATCTCATTTTGGTGTATCTCTGGTCAATTTAATGTGTAAGATGGGATAATATTATAGAAACATGTAATAATGACCATTAACAGGTTTTTTTTCTTAAAATTTCATTATACAAAAAATATGCCATGTTTTGTGGTACACGAACGCACATACATAGAGAGAGGAGCCGTTTCATTATTTGCACTCGCTCCCTCTATGTATATGCATCCTGATGACTGAGTACAAAAGTTAGAAATATTTCCACCATTTTTGATATTTTTTTCTGAAGAGGAAATATGAAAGATTTCAATGTTTGAATAATCAACGCATTTTAGGTTTCTGTACTTACAATTTCAGATAAATCAAAAATACAAACAACAAAAATTTGAGGAGGAAAAGAAAAAAAAAGATGTAGTTTAATAAAATTTCTTTAATTTCATCAAAAGTTTTGTCTATAAATATATTTACCAAAACTCTTTTAAATATAACATCATGGCTGGTCACTTCTGATGAATTTAAAGAAACTGAAATTTTGGAGGTATAAATTTTTTGTTTAAGCAGATAAACAAGCATTGATCATGGCATATTATCACAGTAAATGACGATTCATCTCCCTGATAAAAAGACGGAGGCTAAGTTCAGGTCAAAGGTCAACTTGAGGTCACGCATGGTAGGATCCCGATTATCAACAGAAATAAGTTTAAAAATTTATGAAAATTTTTCAAAAGCAAAGAAATTATGTTAATTTGGTATATTAAATACTGTAAACGGGAATAATTTCGCGAGCAGAATTTTTCGCGAAACCAGATAATCACGATCTTTTCGTGTGTGTTAAATTAGCGTTTTAAAGCTTCATTACATATACCTGCACATAAAATAAATGTATTCGCCGGGTGTTATATTCACGGTTAGATGTTAATTCGCGAAAATTAAACCCTCGCAAAAATAACCCCGTTTACAGTAGCTTTTGAATGGGTTGGTGCTATTCACTTCAAAAGAATAAAAAAATAGGTAAACCGAAAAGTCAAACCCATTTTTGTTTTCAACTTACAATCAAGGTTTTAAAAGCATAATAGAATTTGATAGTCCTAATTCTAAATTATCATCTACGGATCACTACACGTTGATTATACCACTGCTCAAGTTGACTGTTCGTAACCACAGCGATGCGACTCCTTCCTTAGCCTCCGACGAACTTACAACAAATAGCAATTATACATGCAAGCAACAAGACGTAATGCATCTTTCTCTGATAATAACAACAATTGTCACATTATTGGCTTCCTGATTCGGACTCGTTGAGGTGTATAATACTTAATAGAAAACTTGTGCTACACTAGGAGCTACTTATATACCAAACTAGACCACAAAACTGTTCCCACGTAAGAATGCAGAGTCCATGGCAAACTCCATCCCGTAATTATTTTTGCTTCTGTCACAAAGTCATATCTTCAATACAAAAATTCTTCACAGCTGCTTCATTTATTTATACAATTTACTGTATTTCATATAACATACGTAGATACAACTTATCTACCCGTTTTAGGCTATTCATCTTTTCACCCACTGAAAAGCTGAACACCCTAATAATCATTGGCAATAAACAAAGCCTTAATTCCTAGTCGTTAATTTACACACATTCGTAGCTGAATTATTGGAGCCGTATCATGTAAACAAACGACTGGGATTGCAAGGCTTGGCAATAAACACAGCCCTCCTAGTCGTTAATTTACACGCATTCGTGGCGGAATAGTCGTTAATTTACACACATTCGTAGCTGAATTATTGGAGCCGTATCATGTAAACAAACGACTGGGATTGCAAGGCTTGGCAATAAACACAGCCCTCCTAGTCGTTAATTTACACGCATTCGTGGCGGAATTCTTGAAGCCGTATCATGTAAACGAACGACTAGGATTGGGAGGCTTCAACATCACGCCGCTACTCATTCACGTAGCAGCCTTCCTAGTCGTTAATTTACACGCATTCGTAGCGGAATTCTTGAAGCCGTATCATGTAAACGAACGACTAGGATTGCGAGGCTTTAACATCACACCGCTACTCCTTCACGTAGCAGCCTTCCTAGTCGTTAATTTACACACATTCGTAGCTGAATTTTTGAAGCCGTATCATGTAAACGAACAACTAGGATTGAGAGGCTTTACATCACGCCGCTACTCCTTCACGTAGCAGCCTTCCTAGTCGTTAATTTACACACATTCGTAGCTGAATTTTTGAAGCTGTATCATGTAAACGAATGACTAGGATTGCGAGGCTTTAACATCGCACCGCTACTCAATCACGTAGCAGTCTTTCACAAAATTATTTCTTACCTTTACAACACTAAAATATCAACTCTTGTTAACATATGAAATGCAAATGAAATGCAAAACAAAATATGAAACTTCTCATCATGTACATGGTATTTTTCAAAATCATTTTGAAAAAAAAAAGGATAAACATGAAAACACATACACAGCCATTTAAAAAACAATCAAAATGCTATTTTAAAAGAAATAAATTCAAAAACGTTAAAAACTAAACATTAGTCACATAGATCTTTCCCCATGATATGGTTGTTATGACTTTCCTACTCAATTATTTCATCTACAAGATCAATATATAATGGTACAAGAGACAATCTTGGTTTGATTATACCACGACGTCAAATGCTAACACTGCACAGTAAAACCATGGAATAAGCTTATCTACTATTTCCATGGTTACACTAAACAAATCAGATTTTCCACAATGCCTGTGTTGTACAATCCCTGAGATAGGCTTTGGTGGAAAATGTGGATTACATTGAATATTGTACACAGTGACAACATCGTTGATTTAAAACGTCCTAGTTGATCTTTCAAAAATGTATTACCGCAGGTACATGCCATTGAAAATCATGAGGGCAAAAGACGCAGATAAGGAGAAATCTAGATCAGGGTTCGGTGGAACTCCCCTTTTGAAGTGCATAACCCCTCCATGGGTTTATCTTGCACTCCCTGATCACAAGTGGACTGTCTCATCTTCCATTGCCGTTTCTTTCAAAAATTTGACCTTTGGGTTGACCTGTCATGAACATTTTATGTTAAGTTTAAATACCTCATTGGGGCCAAGTCATTATCATTTTACCTTATCTGATGTCAGATTTTGCTTTTAACAGCTAATCTAAAATGTTTGGCCATTATTTCGTTTTTAATTGATTGTTTTGCTTATTTTAAACATTAAACGGCACAAAAATTAAAGCAAAGTATAACATTTTGATCCCTCCCGTACGAATAATAACCTTAAGAAAAAAATACATAGATATACTTTTAACACCCGTTTTCGAACATTTTTGTAATGGCAGTGGAAAACACTTTCATTCATTATTCTATATGCCCTTTTATATACTCACAATACGAAATATTTTATGTGCATTGACTATTTTATAAAATACATGAGGTCTTGTCCACTGACTGGCGCACAAACATTTTGTACCAAAACGACAGAATAGTGGGTGGGTTAAATATCTACATTACGGAGAAATTTACATCAAAAATAAAAACCGTCAACACAAGACAACACCAAGTGTATGGTAAAATAATGCACATTGCACAAATTAACAGAGCTCTTTTAATTTTACCACACACTTGGTGCGCCTATAGCCAAATACCAACAGCTGCTGTCTCGTCATTTCGATTTCATTACTACGGCAATTTCAGTTATAGAATTGACATTTTTTAATCAAGTTATTAACAATATTACAATGTCAAATATTACATCTGCACAAAAATCTGAACCTGCTCGTCTATCTTAATTCAATTCACACGGGCTTCATTTCAAGATTCGCCCATTTGCAAAAAATTACTCCATTGCATTCTGCTTTATCTTGTCTTTAATCATTATTATTGAAGTTAAATAAGCTTAAAGATGCAGTAATAAAAAGAAATACAATTAATTAGTGATAATAATCAAAAATTGGTGCTTCTAATATGGCTTTTATTAAATGAGTTGAAAACGGGGATATCCAAATAATGCTGATGTTTGTTATACCAACATGTACTGACAAATTAAGGGCGTGTTCACACAAAATAGTCATGACTAGTCGTGAGCGGCTCAACAGCGAGACAACTTAGCAGTTGCGTTCACACTGGGACATGACGTCACTTTTGGTCACGAGCAAGAATATAGTCATGACCAAATTGTTCTGTGTAAATACGTCACTAATTTGCATCCTACATCAGACACCATAATCTTGGTTTTTCTCCATCAACAATAAACACATAATTTACTGCATGACAGACATTATATATTAACTTAATATTACTTTTTAATAAGAAATACCCATGCCATGCCATTTTCTCCACGGTGAAAAAATATACAACAACCATCAAAGTAACGGCCATCAATTAACCGACTCGTTGAAAATGGCTCGAGGTCAGAGGTGATACATGCATAAATTCAAAAAAATGAATGAGGTAGGCGTTTTAAAACTTAAAATAACATAAGCATACAACTAATATCTTATTATTACAGATACATATTGATGTCATATATGGTGCACACCATTTCCAAGAGACTGTCAGTTAATCCATACAGTTTTCTTTAGAACAAACAGCATCAAATTATATGCAATTTGTATAAACTGTAATTTCAAAAAACATTGCCAAACTGTCCGATATCTATGATGTTCAAAACATTACAACTTGAAGCCAAGATAAATTTCTTCTAAAGCTTTAGCACATCAGAACACCAATATATTAGATTTCACATAAAGCGGCCCATAAAAGCCAAAATTGGTGCGGCTGATGACCAATGAACTTGCTATTTCAGTGCTGGCATACTAACAATGCCAGGGAACATTATTATAATCCAAAAGAAATAAAAAATCCAAGATTATTTTATCTCCAGCTGATTTTCTACTTGACGCAAACTGTTATGTCTACAAGCTCAGTACATTTTTGTTATACATTTGCATCGAGTAACAAATCATCATATTAAGTGCAAGAAAGTCGTATCTGCAATGCCTGCCATTTCAAGAGCCACTGACCCAAGACTGAAAGATTATACAGTGTGCAATCCAAATTAATGACAAATGGCAGCTATTACAGATACGACTTTCTTGGACACATAAGGAACCTACATTACGTGGATAATTTCATTCATGGCATCGTCAGATGGTATTAAATTAGTATTATATGCTCTTTATAATAAATTCTTAATACTATAAAATATCTTACAAAGCTTTCTTAATCTTAACTTAAAGTGTATTATTTAAACAATGCAGCAAAAGGGGATAAACCCTATCATTTCAGTTCTTTGCAAAATGAGTGTATTTCGGGACATGTCTGCAGCATCAACCAAACAAAAACATTGTGCCTCCTCGTCATACACCGCTTCCATTATAGGCAATTATTTGTGATGGCTCACCCCAAAAGGGGGGGACTTTGAAGATTATATCAATTCTGATTTTATCATTTCATCTGTTACAGCATTTTCTAAGTTTTAATATGACACCTTTCGGGTTGAAATTGATCAAGACGATCACATTTTACAACAGAAAATCTGCTGGAAATTCTTATTATTTTCTTTATTTTTTGCTGCCTATTTCCGTCAGTTTCTCGAAAAGTGTTCTGTCCCAAAGTCCACCAGCACCTTTTCGGGGCGAGTCGTCACATTTTGTCAGTAATTAAGTTATCGTAAGAAAGCTTTTTTGTTGTAAATTCCACTTTGTTTTGGGTTATTCATAGAATTGTTTGCGCAAAAGACTACTTGCATATGTCCCATAATGCATCTTGAAAGTACTATGGAGATTTTGCGCCAACGACCATATTTAAGTTTTGCGCAGATGATATAACTTTCACAACTTAGTAATATGGCGTTTCACGCAAGACTCCTAGCTTTACAGTACTTTCAAGGTGCATTATGGGTTATAAGAAAGTATTCGATTCCATTGAAGCAATGTACGATGGGATGCACATCAACTAGAGAGTCGTCATACTAAGATACAAATATGCACATGTCTTCTATAATTCTCTTAATATAACACATTTTTGTAATAAAGAGAAAACCTGTGCATAAATGTATATATTACTTCCCTCCAAATGCTCTCTGGTAAAGAAATAGTTCAGCATCAGTTGCTCATAAAATCAAGAATTTGAAAATTAAGGAACTGCAAAGCAACAAGAAATTCTTCCGATGGGCTACTGCATTACTACTACATGAACTCAAGTGCTTGGTCCGTGGATAACTTTGCAGCAGCCATCTTTGCGTGTCTTTAACAAATACATTTTGAAGAAGCGATGCTCGCTGCCATTTTCATGCGACCGTCATGCAAATCCTATGGGATGGCGGCCATCATGGATTGTCACTCCAGTTTAAAATGTGTTATATTAAGGGGAAGGCGAGTTATTGTACCTCTGGCATTTTACAGACACACTTTTGAAGAGTATTATAAACGGATTAGCTGGAAAATTTGCACACCTTGATCAGAGCAAGTCGCAATAGACCCAGCTTGAAATGCAGACATATTTTGCATGTGAAACAAATTATACACGTTGTATATGCGTCAAGTGAAGATTTATGCGATCTGCCTGGATATAACCAGAGGTATAATAAGTACTCCCTGTTTCCTTGGGCAAGGAATTTTACACTAATCGCACTGTGGTTCGAAAAGTCACGTATAAAGCCATACGTTTGGTCCCCTGTACCAATTCTCCTTCTTGGGGCGCTGCATTGGCCTACAGTGTATACCTGGCGGTGAGCACCGCTTCTCGATTTTTGTTGTCTTTTACGTCACTTTGTGTAGGAGGAAATTGGCTGTATATTCAGAATTACGACAACGGTTGGGACTATATTCAAAGTAGATAAGCAATTAGTTTCAATAAAGGTAAATTGATACTTATGCAACATTTGCGAACACGTCCTACAAACAACACTCGTAAAAACCAAATATCAAGTTCAACCTGCGAGGTAACCACTATAATATATCACAAATTGTGTAAAATATTTGCATCGATCAGTTGTCAATTTATACATTCCTATCAAAAGCATCATACAAGGTTATTGATTTCAAAAGCTTGCTGTTTGTTCACAAGATTTGGCCATTACATCACCATAACGACAAGCAAATTTGTGCACGAGTGAGGAGCGATTGAGTGATAATATGTCTACAAGAGAACCACTTGCGCACTAGAACTACTCAAAGCTTACACTAGTTACAGAACACAAAGAGACTAATAAATGCCATGATACATTGAGTACACACTTAAAGGAGTTGGTCCGATTTTTCAAAATTAAGTTTTCAATGTCATATGAAAGATGACCACAAAAGAGGTTTAAGTTCCAAATTTCAGGTCAATTTGGTCAAACAGTTTTGATTTTCTGCGCAATTTTGTATTTCAGAGCCGCCTACACGTTTACTGTATAAATTAATTATGGTTACCATAATTAGACATGCATATCTCAAAAACTGTACATAGCTAAGCCATGAAATTTCACATGGGTTATGACAAAAATATAACCAATATTTTGGTACCAAAATCTCAAAAAGTTTGAAAAAAAAGTTGAAGCAATCGGACCATGCTCCTTTAAGTGCTACGAATGACAGTAACATTGTCCGACTAAGAGCTAAGTTTACATTCTGTACAGAAACCATGGACAAATACTCCAATGCAATACACTTATCCCTGAGTTATATTTTTGTTGATGATTGGTTGCTTGGCTATTACCATGGTAACATAACCATTATCTTTTTTGAGGTAGCTATTCAACAAAAATATATATAATTGCTACATACATTATATCACTCAACAAATCTCCACGATTACACCCAAGTCCAACTCGTGTCCGATTTTTTTTACCAGCGACAAGAAGTTTTCAGGTGAAATCATCGTTTTTCAAAATCAAAATTTTGAAATATAACATGCTTTATTAAAGACAAGAAATTTATCATGCTGTATTTAAGACGAGAAATATATCCGACACATAATGTCCTAATACTTTTAAATAAACCTTCCTTTCCTTTACATCACATGCTCTTACGTAAAATTTCACAGTGAAAAATCCAAAATTGATTTGATGGTGCTGTCCACAAAATGTAATGGCATCTTCATTAAATCTGCCAGCTTTTATTAACAATCTAGCAGTAGATTACAATTTATGTTTATCTTTATCCATCTGCGGCTAAGTAGGTGACCATAAGCTTTCTCCATGTACGATCATCAACAAGCGTAGCTATCTGTTGTTCCGACATTGCTCCTTCATTAGCGAGCTTTCGATTCTGACAATGGATGGTTTTAACGGTGGTTGAATTGACACTTCAACTTATCTGCGCTTGCGCCAAAAGCCTATCAACTTCCGCGTCATAGAACCGTCCGTCGTTGAAATGGAAAGCTCGCTATTATCTCCCTACAACCTTTGCACATAGACAAGGTATAAAGTATGTGGACAGCCAGATCTCCTTGTGCCAATGGATGGAACATAAAGAGTAAATCTTCCAGCCAGTTTATGTATATGCTTGCAAAAAGCAGGTTCTATTAGTTGCAAGAAGGAACATATGGCAATAATTTGAGAAACAATTTCTCATTAGATTACTATATATGTAAAACATACTTGCAAAATACAGAATGTTGTTGCAACAAGGAACATATAGCCACAATTTGAGAACATTTCTGTATCATTTTAATATTCAACATGGTTTATCATAAAATGCAGGTCAACCAGGTACAACTGATCGTATGCTGTTAGCTTAAGGCTGCGATCACGTAGGAGTATACGATTTTCACTATATGCGAATAGGGGAGGCACTCATTTTCAAATTCTTAGTGACGAGGATAACTACATTTGAATTTTAAATATGAGTACATGCCCCGGGAGCGTATAGCGAATATTTTGAATATTGTTTACTTTCATGTGATTGCATCCTTACATGTATTCTGTGACATGCTCTTATTTGAATGAATATATTCAATAGACTACGCAAAGCTTTTATTTTACCCCCAATGAACAGGTTTCAGGGATGTAATTCATCACATCACAACGTTACAAGCACCTGTATATCAGGGTCAAATCACATTGCATTGTGACACATGCTTCAGTAGAATATATCTCTAAAAGTGGAAAGAGTGTAGTCAAAATTCAAAGAATAAACCCTATAATGCCCATGATATACTTTCAAGACGCAGATAGCGTCTTGATTGATTTTGGATGATACGAAGACGCTAACAAGTTAACGTCTAGCTAGACGCTAGCTGCATCTTGTAAGTATATCATGGGCATAAGTCGTTTCTTTTCAATTTAACAAGATTAGATTTCATCAAATCACAACTGACAGGGTGAAACTCACAAGTGTGGCTATATTTCCCCATAGAATCAGGTATTTGAATTTTTTTTGTAGCTTGCGGAAAGAAACATATGTAAACACAACCGTAAGGATTGTAGGTCGGGTCTTTCTGTAAGGTTTGATTACAAGAGCATAACCACGTAATGACCTTAAATTTAAGCTTCAGATGTGGATTACTGATCAAATTTTGAGGACAGAATCAACAAAATGCTTCCACATCATACAAAATGCACACCATCATTATCAAACAGAAGAAGCATTCCTGATATATGAAATTGACTTAATCAGGATGTAAAAAGTTGATGGTTTAGCATCCCTGATTGTATAAATACTGTTTTTATTCAGTTTTCATTCATTCTATGCAAACAAATGGAAACGTACATGATGACATGTGAAATTTTAAAGTGTTTTTAGGTTTGTAGAGGTTTTGAGTTCCTCCACAAGCAGTATTCCTCAAAGTTTTATGTTTAAAAAAATTCAAGGTTATTTTTTTTTTGTTTCATTGAAAAATACTTCAATGGCAAGTAAGGTTTAGACCCTTACAATTCAATGCTTTTTAACAGAAAGTATTTTTTTATTTCTTTCAGGAGCAGTTAAAAGAGTTTTAACTGAAAATAAAGCATTATTGATAAATAATGAACTGAGAGTTAAGCTGCTCCCTACAATATCAAATTAATCCAAGAGTATATCTTGTTTGTTTTTTGCTAGTACAAGATATAGTCATCAATATTCCATTGATCTGATTTGACAAGCAAGTAGACGACTACTGAAAACGTTTTTGCCGAAACATTAGATATGTCACTCTTACAACAAAAAAAAATAAAACAACACATTTCCAAACTCTTCATTGATGCCATTTTAAATCAAAATGGAGTAACTGCATACCGACAGGCTATTTTAACGCTCTCTAACATAGTTGGCTATTTGTTCCAGTATGCTAAGCATGCCAAAAATGCTATGGATACTGTACACCAAGAGAAGATATTGTGTGTATCCCATCATGCATTGCTTCCTATGGGAAATGTTGTGCAGGAAGTCATGCGATTAGTTAGTGATGAGACATGCCCAATATGCAAGATTACAACCATTAACTTTGATTTATGGGCATTTTATCACTAAACATAATTTCCCAAACAAACAATCCCAGAGGAAGCAATGCATGATGGGATACACACGGCATCTTCTCTCTATGGCAAGCAAAAATTTATTGGACAGTAGAAACAAAAATCCAGAGTCCAGGGCCCCATTATTTGTTAATGCAACCCCTACCCTGCGTTTTCGTTTACTTTGTCCAATAAATTTTTTCTTGGCCTATAGCAATAAATCGTCGCCAGTTGAATTTGATTTTTACATATCGGCTTTACTCTACATCAAAATTGATTCAAAGTAAAAAGGATGTACGTGATGTTTGACGTCTCTATCATTACTCCATTTTGACTTACAATTGTAGGTCACGGTAAGTTTATCTCATATTTCAGAAAACATAAAGCAACAAAAAAAGAAAATACAATACACATGTAAATCGGGACATAACACTCATTCACTTACTTATCTCATACACATTATGTACATAGATGTTTGTATCTGCTAATATATTAAAAACCTACTTGAAATTATCTACACTATAATTTGTCACAACATGTAACTATGAACATTCAACCCCTAAAAAGAAAACAAAAGATTGCTCACAATGTATCATACATGTATCATCCGAGTTGTTGAGCCTGTACTTGAAAAGCATCCACTTTCAAGTTTCTGAATAACAAAATTATCTACAGAAACGACAAGTTTCTTTTATATATGTTAATGTACAGGCCACAAACTCAGCACACCGACATTGCGAAACGTAAGCATCAAGTGTTTCTAAAATTTACAGTTTTTGGAAAAAGAGCAGGTCTTGATAATCGGAGAAACGAAGAGAAATTAGCCGAGAAACGGAACCAGGGTATGAGAAGCACGTGCCCGGGCAGAACGGCGCTAAGGCCAGACATAAAAAAAAGTTCAATTCCCTGAGTAGATTCCCGAGCAGTGCTTCAGACACGCCGCTTCCATTCCTTTCTTCACTATAATGTATTTCCCTGAATTGTACTGTTTCTTTGTGCACCAAAAGGTTTTTCCGACTTGCAACTTACTAATACACTACTTTCAAGTCGTGATAAAACATACACACACCTTGTTAATGCTCAAAGGCAGGCTAATTTCTCTCAATTTCTGATATAATGCGACGCAAGAAAGTCTTATATGCAATAGCTGCCATATGTCATATTAATGCAACACCTTATTATCAGAAAACCGCAATGTATTTCTTCCAAGAAATCACAACAAATGGCAGCTATTGCTATCATAAACAATAGCTGCCATATGTTATATTTATATGCAACACCTTGTTATCAGAAAACCTTAATTTATTTCTTCCAATCCAAGAAATCACAACAAATGGCAGCTATTGCACGTCTGAATTTCTTGTATTCGCAATTAAGACAAAATGACACAACTTGATAACATAATAACACGCAAAAATAAAGCATCTTTTTTTAAGCTTTCCCGTATTAGTCATATTTCGCTGTATAAATATAAAATCCGCAAGTAAGATGCTCAATTCATATTATCAGCTGTTAGCACCTATTACAGTTGTTAATAATTTGTTTTGATTATTTTTTTGGCAGCAAATCACACCTTTATATCGACTCCTAGCTGCACCCATTTTCTGGGCGTTCTATAATACATGTTCATCGTTACATGGCTGTGGCATTTGTAGGGGATTAGTTGTGAATAATTTTTAACTTAAAAGATTTCACAAGCTAACAATTCTTAAATGCATTTATCGAAATTTATGGACTTTTTGATGCAAGATTAATCAAAAAATTTGTTTAATCTTGATCAAATTAAATTAAAAATGTGGTACAAGCATATTTTGGTCGATGACAAGGATGATAAAGCAAATAATTAAGCTTGGGTAAATTAATTCTGCAGTTGTTTCTTGAGTCCGCAGTCCGTTTGTGTTTTGAGTGTGAATTCATTTGCGGTGCCGTTTGAGGTGAAAATGATTGGAAACGTAACGCATTGCGTTTTAAGTATGAATTCAGCTTGATGCACCTCAGACTGTCCATACCCATAATGCACTGTGGATACCCACAATGCATTGTTGACACCCAGAATGCAATGCTTATTGTATCCAATAAGGGCTTTATCATCCTCATCATCAATGCTTTACCAGCAAACAATTTGTAACTAGCATGGTGTTGGTAACTTTAAAAGGGTAAAATAAAATATGACAATAACATACTTACAATACCTCAACAAGCATACACGAGGTATATTATTTATAATACATATAATGGTCAATGATCTCTCACAAGAAAATTTTAAATTTTTGTCAAAAATA